>CAUYQU010002032.1:0-82370 GCA_963574635.1 Cheracebus regulus | reverse complement strand
CAGAACTCTCCTCCCACAAATCCACAAAACATACATTTTTCTCAGTATCACATTATACCTATTTTAAAAGTGATCACATAACTGGAAGTAAATCACTCCCCAGCAATTGCATAGCATTTCACAGGTTTAAATAAAATATTGATTGGCTGCTTAAAAAAAAAAAAAAAAGAGAGAGTAGGAGCAAGAGACAAGTCCAATAATCCTCAACTATTCCAGACATCTCAGCCCAGGGACCGCACACAAAAGGGAAAAACCTCTCACTACAACTGTGGGAGAGGCTCCAAGCAAACCAGCTAGGTTGGTCAGTCAACTCCCAGAACCATGGGAAATAATAGTGAATTGTGTTAAAAAACGAAAAATATTATTATTTCCTTTAAGCAAGTATTATTCATTGCATATTTTGTCTTTCCCAAGATTTAGCTTTCTACATTATGCAGCAATCACTGTTAACAGGTAGATGAACTACTTTCTCACTTTATGTCTTTACTACACTAAACTAGTGATATACCATGTCAGTAAGTCTCTGTAAAGATATATTAATCTTGAAGCACTTGTCTGTTTCTCCATGGATTTTCACAAATGGGCTCTCTTTTTCCAAATGTGGATAGAGGGGTAATCATGCACCTACATAGATAGTGATTATTTATTGAGAGCACGTGGTATGTCAAACCTAAGTCAAATTTATCCATAATCATAAGAACAAAAATACCAGAAAAATATCACAATATAATGAATATTATTTGTTTTATATTTATTTTGGGTCCCAAAGGGAGATATGTGATTTCATAGAAAGTGGGAGTAAGAATTCTCAACCTGAATCCAAGAAAGGGTACTAACTAAAATGACCAGATCTGTGTTTCATTTTTATTTATAAACTTTGATTTGCTATTGCAAAAAACAAAAAAAAAATTCTCATAGAAATTTGGCCTCAGCAATAATTGCACTTAAAAGTGCATTTAGTCTTGAATTCCCAGATATTAAAGCAAAACAAAAAATTAATAAGAAAGATCAAGTTTACTCATGATCTGAAAAAAAAGCACGCATATTAGTTATTTTGAAGAGACAGTTTTTGGTACTAAATTCTACAAGCACAATCTAACACAAATTATTTTATTATGGTCCCTGATTAATAGTGAACAATTCTTTCAAAAGCAACTTTTCAAGAAGATTTTTAAACTTCTTTTATGGGGAAATTTCTTATAGTGATCCTAAGGAAAAATAGGGATGTAATGTTAAATTTTAATTCAGTGAAAATATTTCACTGTGTCTGGTGTGTTACCAGTAGAAGGGTTATGGTCAGCAGGAGCTGGTGGTGAGCTGCTTTTCTGGAGAAGCAGAGAGAATTAATCTTTTTCAGTCCCTGTAATGAAGTAAAAAAAAAAAGAGAGAGAGAGAGAGAGAGAGTTGAACACTGAGATAATGAAATATAGAGAAGACGACAAAAGCTGTATAAGAGAGAAACCAGAGGTAAAGCCAAGAAACTATCATCTGAGATCAGTAACTAGTAAACCCGGTTGAGCTGATGAGAGAAAGAAGTACAAGAAAGAAGCAGACCCCAAATATCATTGAGTGCACAAAACCCCCAATCTAAACCAATTTTCTGTTGAACTGTACTAGTGTTTATGATGCTCTAAAGGTGTTCTCTGCTTCCTGATAAATTGATGGGAAGAGAAATAAACACCACCTCGAGTTATTCTTTGCTTTCAGTGAAAATTCTTGCAATACAAACTAGAGAAATCCTGAAAGAATAATGATTAGCACTCTCTGTAGCAGATTCTAATTTTTTGAGGTTTTTTTTGTTTGTTTTTGTTTTCCACATGAGTCAAAGACAAGTATTCTAAACTAAGCTCTGGCAAGAACCTTCAGTTCAAATTACCGGCACATCATTAAGGTAGCATCCATTTATTTTACATGGTGGTCCGGATGACAAAACTAATATTCTGAGTCTTAGGTTTCCCTGTATAAAAGATCATCATGTCTTCCCTCAGAGCTGAAAACAGGTATATAGGATTTATATATAGGTATGTAGGCTGGGCATAGTGACTCAAGCCTGAAATCTTAGCACTTAGGAAGGCTGAGGTGGGATAATTGCTTGAGGCAAGCTTGAGACCAGTTGGGACAACATAGTCCCATTCTTATAAAAACTAAAAAAAAAAAAAAAAAAAAAATTGGTTAGGTGTGGTATTAAGCACCTGTAAGTCACAGCTGCTTGGGAGGCTGAGGCAAGAAGATCACTTGAGCCCAAGAGTTCAAGATTGTAGTGAACTATGATCATGCCACTTCCCTCAGGCCTGGGAAATAGAGCAAAACCCTATTTCTAATGTTTCTCTCTCTCTCTCTCTCTCATCTATCTAATCTATCTATGTATACCTATATAAAGATGTATAGGTATGTACTAATTTCTCAGTTGTTTTATACTGAACAGAAATAATCATCACAGAGTTTATTCAACTATATGAATTTATCGACCCATTTATTTACAGAAGTTCAGAATTCATCACTGCAATAAATGCAGGAGAGATCCTTAATGAAACTCAGTTCTACAAAAACTGATAGCATCGTGTCATATATAGATCAGAGGTTGGTAAACATTTTCTGTAAAGGGCCAGATAATAATTATTCTAGGCTTTGCAGGCCAGAAGGTCTCTGTTGCAATTATTTGACTCATTGTGTGTGTATAAAAGCAGCCATAAACAATACATAAACAAAATAATATGGCTTTGTTCTAATAAAACTTTATTTACAAAAACAGGCAGTGGGCAGTATTTAGCCCTAAGGGTAGTGGGCCAACCCCTGGTGAAGAAGCACTACATAAACACAGACATACATGTATGTTAAACCATATATATGCAATATATAATTATATCATGTTTACCTTTTATATAACTTATTGACAACATTGACAACATTGGTATAATATTCAGCTGGTCTTTGTAATAGTTCTCTGATATTTATCAATAAAAAATATTATAATACAAAATAAATAAATGAGAATTTAGTTAGATGTTATGTATTAATTACTGTATAGGTGTTATTGCATATGACTTTTAAATTTCCTCCTTTATAGACACAAGTTTAATTTTGTATGAGTTTGTTTTTTGTTGTGGTTTTGTTTTGTTTTTGAGACGGAGTTTCACCCTTGTTGCCCAGGCTGGAGTGCAGTGGTATGATCTCAGCTCACTGCAACCTCTGCCTCCTGGCTTCAAGCAGTTCTCCTGCCTCAGCCTCCTGAGTAGCTGAGATTACAGGCACGCACCACCACACCTGGATAATTTTGTACTTTTAGTAGGGATGGAGTTTCTCCATGTTGGTCAGGGGTGGCTTGAACTCCTAACCTCAGGTGATCTGCCCACCTCGGCCTCCCAAAGTGCTGGAATTACAGGCATGAGCCACCACGCCCAGCCATGAGCTAGATATTTAAGCGTAAGATATTGGGACTATTTTAAGGGGAATATGCTACGATAAGTTGAATTTTAAAAAGTAAAATGCTAAGATTATATTTACATGTGTAGGTGGTAAATGATTCTTTGCCTTTTGATCTATGTGTATTTGTAGATGTCTTCCACAAAGATAGTTAAGACTTCAAAAACTGTTTCTTGCTCTTGTTACCAATAGATGATAAGCTTCTTTCCCTAACAGGAAAAGATTTTTCATCATTCATGGTGTGCTTTTGAAATTCCATTAAACATAGGTAATTAAAGGGCCAGATTCATGTTTCTTTTTGGTAAATTTCTGGATTTTAGGACTGCCATTTTCCTTATGTTGGCAATTTAAAATTAAAGATCAATATGATTCTTAAAGAGGGGTAAAATTCTATTTTTCTTGGAATTAAAAACACACATTTATTAGTTTCTAAAAGTTATTTTATAGATTATTTCCACTAGCATTCATTCAAAAAACTTATAACACCAATATTAATAATGAAGTTTAAACAATACAAATGCCATTTTTAATGATTTAATATTTCATTTAAAAGAAAAGCAAACAAAACTATCCCCAGTTTCAGTTTTCCTAGGTCTTACCTGATAGTGCTTTCTCACCCATTTGTGACCTGTAGAAGTAGCACAGTAAAGCAGAAACAAGATAGGCTTGGTAGTAGCAGAGGCTTTAATCGATATCCCATCTCTCAACTCAGTTGTGCATAAGTTACATAGGCTCTGTGCACCCCAGTTTTCTGAAGTAACTGGAGATCAGTGATGCTTGCTGCACACTTACTATGAAAAAATAAAATAAAATAAAATAAAATAACGTATGTATTAGTTTCTTCTCACACTGCTATAAAGATACTACTTGAAACTAGATAATTTATAAAGGAAAGAGATTGAATTGACTGACAGTTTTGCATGGCTGGGGAGACCTCAGGAAACTTACAATCATGGTGGAAAGAGAAGGAAGAGCACGTACCTTCTTGATAAGGCAGCAGGAAAGAGAAAGAGCAGGAGGAAATGCCAAATACATATAAATCATAGGACTTCTGAGAATACACTCTATTATGAGAACACTATGGGGGAACCACCCACGTGTTCCATTCGCCTCCCACCAGGTCATTCTCTCCACATGTGGGGATTACAATTCAAGATGAGATTTGGGTGGGGACAAAAGTCAAACTATATTGATGTATTACAGAATGTAAGCACAGTTCATATCTCTTCTCTTGCTTTTAAGAGGTACTATCCACTAGGCATGGTAGCTCAGCCTGTAATCACCTGTAATTTCAACACTTTGGGAGACTGAGATGGGTGGATTACTTGAGGTCAGGAGTTCGAGACCAGCCTGGCCAACAAGGTGAAACCCCGTCTCTACTAAAATACAACAATTAGCCACGCTTGGTGGTGGCCACTGTAATCTCAGCTACAGTGGAGGCTGAGGCAGGAGAATCACTTGAACCCAGGAGGTAGAGGTTGCAGTGAGCTGAGATCATGCTACTGCACTCTACTCTGGGTGACAGTGAGACTCCATCTCAAAAAAGGAAAAACAGAGGTAATACCTATCAGATTCTGAGAATTTCTTTTTCATTTAGGACAAATACCATTCTTTATACATGTGAGTACTAGTGAAGAGAAAGCCACCCAAGTAAAGGACACAAAGTGGAAAGAATGAAAGGATAAGAAAGAAATCTTTAAAACTGATTGCTTCCTGGAGAGGAAGAGCACCCATTCCTTTAACTTTTTTGAATCCTTCAGCTACAGCCCAAAAAAGAACTAAACAATAGAATAGGGTAATTGCTGATTATTTAAAGGGTAATTGTAATGAGCTGAGATAGAATGATCACATTTCAAAGCTTCATAACCCTTTTTCTTTTAAACAAAGAAAGTATTTTCATTAAATAGTATACAAAATTGTTCAGGTTAGACTTGTTCATGACGTCTAGGATGAGCTAGGTGAAAAATTTGGCTTGAAAGCAGGGTATTGCTGGTATTTGCTGAAGCACAGAGGAAGAGAAATTGGAAGTTGTATGCATGAGAAAGAAAAAGATTATTTTATTTAAAAAAAACCTGGGCATGATATATCCTAAACAGGTGGAGCTTTCAAGAACATCAGCTGAGCTGCTTCTCAGATTTACAGCAGAAATTGAAGTCAAATAAGGGAATTTTTCATCTGCAGAGTTCCTAATTCACAGGAATAGCAAGATTTTCTTTGTAAATTGATTTTTGAGTTATTCATCTGAAGTGTGAAAGAACTCACAGTATTGTTTTCCTAGTAAACAGTTTTTTTTGTTTGACTGTTCTGTTTCTTTTTTTCTTCAAAGAGAATAAAACTCCTTAACCTTACCAGACTTTAACTATGAGACTTTTTGATGGCAAAGAGTGATTTCTTAGAAAAAGAGATTGGAAGTTTCAGAAATGTTGCACTAACTCTCTCTGTCAGGTGCAATTATGTTCCCCAGAGATTTTTCATCCTGATTATCTATTTATATAATGTCAAGCTATCATGTCAGGACACCCTGTGGCAGGTTCAGCTGTTGAAGTGACTGTTTGAGTCCCACCCTGGACTGGTCATTGCTCACTCACTTTCTCTCCAGGTGACTAAAATCAGGTTTCATGCTGATCACCCTGCTGATTTTCCTTGGAAAAGTTTTCCAGAGTTTCTATTGCCTGCTAGATTCACAAAGCCCACTCAACAAGTTTCATAAGGAGTATACCCTCCTATTGATCATGTGCTGAAAGTAAGAATATTTCTGTGAGTAGATGTATGTGAGTGTGTGCAAGAGAGAGATGGAGAAAGAGCATGCTTTCTTGTTGAAATAAAACAGAATTTGTGAATAGGAGCAGACAATTTTTGCTCCTGCTTGGCACTGTGCATAAAAAAGAGGCTTGTGTTTCAGGTTTCTTAGGGACTCAGTTCCAGTGATTTGTGTGTGTGTGTGTGTGTGTGCGTGCGTGCACCCATGCGTGTGTGCTTGCATGTGTGTGCACATCGGGGGAAAGGATTTGGGAACATGGGTAGATTTAGGAGAATTCCTGCAGGCAGATTGACCACCACGGCAAAACAAGAAAAAATCAGGATTAGATGTAATCCTTTTCCTTTTAGAATATGAGGCATTCATCGGACAACACCCACTTTCGTAATCAAGCAATTGTTTGAATTTTCATAGTTATAGAAAAGTCTAAATGGGGCTTCATGCTACTCTGTAAAAAGGATGGAGCAACTCCGGGACAGGGCTATGGTTCCAGGCAAAAGCTGGGAGGAGATGATAACAGTCATTCGTTACAATTACCTGGGTTTCTCTTGGTCTCCGAGTTTCTGGCTGCAGTTTCTCATTGGCACCAAACTCAGATTCTTACACAATGTCAGTTTCTGCATGGATTAAAAGCTTAAAAATTTTTTTTTTTTTTTTTTTTTTGCTGGATCAAATCACACTATGAGTCTAAGGTCTGAACCTTAACATTCCATATTTTCAGTTTAATTAGGTTTATATTCTAGAAAATGTTTTCCTGCCAACTTCTACAATAAGATACTCTTGTCAGGCAGGAGCTAATCTTCAGTGCTCTCTGGACTAGTCCATAATTAATTTTAAGAACAAAAGTAGATTTATTAAAATTACTCATGTTGGATCATGTTGTCTGTACTAGAGGACAAAATAAATAATTTTCAGTATTACTTTGCCACCTACTGTCCAGATGTTGGCATGGAGTGTGATGCAGATACCTTTTTGGCCCACCTCAAGCTGTTCAAAATACCCCCAGCCCCTTCCTCAGTAATTTGATGCCAGCAGAGATTCTGGCTTGAGCAGCTGTGAATTCCTAGGAGACAGAGGTTTCATGGGCACATTTTTACACATTCCGTTACCATCAGGAAAGAAATAATTTTCCTCTCCAAGAGCAGACAATTGTTTCTAGGCTTGATTCTCCAATGATGGTGAAGTGTGTGTGTGCATGTGTGTGTGCGTGTGCGTGTGCGTGTGTGTGTGTGTGTGTAAGACTGGCAGCAATGAGGAGGCTTAATGTGTGTTTGCATTTGGATGGAAGGATGATACTTGGAAACACTTTACCAGGAGCATTTAATGATTGTCAATGAAACAAAGATAGTGAAGGGAATTAGCTTCCATGCTTCATCTGCAGTTCCTATCATTAGTCTAACTTCAACAAAGTAGCATGCTAGGCCCCTAGAGGACTAGCTTTGTGTTTCTCCCATAAAACGTCGAAGTGGAAAAGATGTGGCACAGTAAAGAACACCGCAGAGGGCTCTTGAGTGCCATAGGAAGCTTTCTAGATGGAAATAAAAGGGGATGTAAAAATGCACGTGCCACAATCTTTCCAAGCAGTCTCCTTAGCCAACGTAAATGTTAAATCATATAGAAACAACCAGGCATGTTTTCAGTAAAGATGGCTTCACTGAAGCCATGCACAGAGATGATGAGAGAGGCGAGACCTTTGGGTAGGTACCATCTTGTGAGGATAAATAACGAATAACTGAGGACATTGGCTCTGGAGTGCTTGCTTGGGTCTTTGGCTAAAATTATAAACAACTACCACAACCACAAAACAAACATACTGATCCAGGGAAGCTCACATTATTCTTCTAACCCACTGACCTTAATTTCTCCACCTAATATCCCTCTAAGACACTGACTTGACTACATTTTTACCAACCATTTGAATCAGTAATGGTCATTGATAAGGGGAACAAAAGCCCCAAATTCAATCAAAACAAATCCTATATGTTTATTAGTCACACAAAATTTGAGGACATAAAATCTGGATAGTAGTAAGGAACTCACCCTTTTATCTAGGAATAAGGGTAAAGATAGTTTCATTTAGAAAAAGAAATATTGCAAGTAATTAAATCAAATGCCTTCATTGCAATACCATGAAAGAGCCTTAACTTTTCCTCTTACTTGTTTTCCACCCCAACTCAGTGACTGGTTTACTCACCGTTCTCTTAACCCACTTTGTATATATACTTCTTTTGCTGTTACTCTTCATGCTGCAACTTTCTGTCACTGTCTAGATCTCCAAATCTCAACCACACTTCAGCACTCAATTTCTAACCTGGTCCCTTGATAATGTCCAGCTTCACAGTGGTATCTGCGGTCAGTTTTGGTCCTTACTATTCATTTGGCATGTATTATTAACTTGCTTTCCTTTTAAACATTTTTTTTTATTTTGAAACGATTTTAGATTTACAGAAGCATTGCAAAGATAGTACATAGAATTCCTGTATATCTTTTATCCAGCTGTCCCTAAGGTTAATATCTTATATAACTATGGTATAGTTATCCAAACTAAGAAATTAACATTGGTACAACTACACTACAGAGTTTATTTGGTTTTCTCTAGTTTTTAAAAATGACCTTTTTCTGCTCCAGAATTCAATCCAGAACACCACTTTGCATTTAGTCATCATGTCACCTTACTCTCTACCCAAAATCTGACAATTTTTAAGTTTATGTGTATGTGTGTATATATGTGTGCATGTGTGAGAGAGAGATTTTGACACTTTTGAGGAGTACAGGACAAATATTCTGTAGAATGTCCCTCTGTTTGAATTTACCTTTAGGTTTTCTTGTGATTAGATGAAGGTTATGAACTTTTGGGAAAATAATGGAAAAATGAAATGTCCCCATCATAACATCTGATATGGTTAGGCTTCGTGTCCCCATCCAAATCTCATCTTGAATTATAATCCCTATAATCTCTCCATAATCCACATGTTTCAAGGGAGAGACCAGGTGGAGGTAATTGGATCATGGGGCAGTTTCCCCAAATGTTGTTCTTGTCATAGTGAGTGAGTTCTCATGAGATCTGATGGTTTTATAAACATCTGCTAATTCTTCTGGTTGCTTTCCTGTCCTGCCACCATGTGAAGAAAGTCCTTATTTCTCCTCCATCTTCCACCATGACTGTAATTTTCCTGAGGCTTCCCTAACCATGTGGAACTGTGACTCAATTAAACCTCTTTCCTTATAAATTACCCAGTCTCAGGAAGCTCTTTATAGCAGTGTGAAAATGGACTAATACAACATCATACTAGAAGGTACATGATATAATCATGACTTATTATTTATGATGCCAACAACAAACACTTACTAAGTTACCATCTACCAGGTTTCTCTACTAAGTTGCTATTTTTTCCTTTTCATATTTTATTTATTAGAATTTAGTCACTAAGTCCAGCCTACATTACAGAGGAGAGGAATTAAGGTGCACTTCCTGCAGAAAAGTATACCAAGGAATTTGTGGACATATGTTAAGAATCATGATGGCAATTAATTAATATGTGTTGTGGGAGAGATTACTTTGAGGCTCTTCAAACTTTCTGTTTCTCCTTCTCATTTTGCTCATTAATTTTAACATCTATGTGTGGATCTTGCAAGCAGTCATTATTTCCATGACGGTCTAATGGTGGTTTTAAATTTTCTTCATTTCTCCTATGTTTATCATTTTAATCCTAAAGATATTTTTCATTAAAATATTTGCCCATTTTTTCATTTATTTATTTATTTATACCAGAATGTCATAAACCTTTATTTTATTGTTGGTGTTACAATACAATATTTCTTTTATTTATTTTGTTCCAGTATTTTCCTTTGAGAGCTCTTATGTTCTGTCCATATGAATCCATTTTTTTTTAAAGCACTTCTTTAATTTCTGGCATTTGAAGATGCTCCAGAATTAGCTTATATGGTCCTAGGCCTTACCCTAGAGTCAGCTATTTCTACAAGGAGCCTTGGTTCCTATTACTGACATTAAGAGGTTCAGATGATATTTATTAAAGGGCGAGGAAAGGGAGCAGCATATTGGTACAGTTTTTCCTTCCTACTTTTATTTCAGGTTCAGAGATATGTGCATGTTTGTTACATGAGTAGATAGTGTGTCGCTGATGCTTGATGTAAAATTGATCCCATCACCATGGTAGTGAGCATATTACCCCATATGTAGCCTTGCAACCCATGTTCCCTTCCCACCCTCCCCCCTCAAGCAGTTCACAGTGTCTGTTTTTTTTTCCATCTTTGTGTTCATGTGTATTCAATATGTAGCTCCCTCTCATAAGTGAGAACATGTGATATTTGGCTTTCTGTTTCTACATTAGTTCTACTATTTTTTCCATCTTTGGAAATGAGAATTCTCCACACTGCTTTTCACAGTGATTAATTGACATTCCCACTTATGGTATATAAGTGTCCCCTTTTCTCCACAGACTTCCTAGCATTTGTTGTTTTTTGACTTTTTAATCATAGCCATTCTGACTAGTGCAAGATAGTTATCTCATTGTGGTTTTGATTTGTATTTCTGTAATGAATCATGACGATGAACACTGTTTTGTGTTTGTTGAATGAATTTGTTGGCTGCATATGTCCTCTGTTGAGAAGTGCCTGTTCATGTCCTTTGCCTATTTTTAATGGGGTAATTTGTTTTATGCTTGCTATTTGCTTAAGGTCCTTGTAGCTTCTGTGTATTAGACCTTTGTTAGAGGCATAGTTTGCAAATATTTTCTCCCATCTGTAGGTTGTCTGTTTATTTTGTTGATAGTTTCCTTTGCTGTATAGAAGCTCTTTAATTGGTCCCACTTGTCAATTTTCATTTTTGTTGCAATTGCTTTTGATGACTTATACACACGATCATAAATTATTTGTCAAGGCTGATGTCTGTAATGATTATTTCCTAGATTTTCTCCTAGGGTTCTTATTGCTTTAGGTCTTTCATTTAAGTCTTTAATCCATCTTGAATTAATTTTTGTATATGGTGAAGGAAAGGGGTCCACCTTTCAATCTTCTGCATACGGCTAGCCAGTTATCCCAACACCATTTATTGAATAGGGAATCCTATCCTCATTGTTAGTTATTATTGACTTTGTTGAAGATAAGATAGTTTGTGGGCATGTGGCTTTATTTCTGGGTTCTTTATCCTTTTCCGTTGGTCTATGTGTCTGTTTTTGTAGCAGTACCATGTTGTTTTGGTTACTGTAGCCTTGCAGGATACTTTGAAGTTTGGGTGGTATGATACTTCTGGCTTTGTTCTTTTTGCTTAGGATTGTTTTGGCAATTTGGGCTCTTTTTTGGTTCCATGTGAATTTTAGAATAGTTTTTCACAGGTATGTAAAAAATGACTTTGGTAGTTTGATAGTAATGACATTGAACAGATTGATTTGGGTAGTATGGCCAGCTCCATCTTAGCAATATTGATTCTTCCTATACATGAGCATGTAATTTTTTGTTTGTGTCATCTCTGAATTATTTCAACAGTGTTTTGTTATTCTCATTGCAGAGATCTTTCATCTCCTTGGTGAGCTCTATTCCTACGTATTTTATTCTTTTTGTGACTACCGTAAATGGGATTGCCATTTTGATTTGGCTCCGAGCTTGGATGTTATTGGTGTACAGAAATGTTACCCATTTTGTACATTGATTTTGCATCCCAAAATTTAACTAAAATCATTTATCAGTTTTAGAAGCCTTCTGATGGAGTCTATGGGATTTTCTAGTACAGAATCATATCATCTGTGAAGAGAGATGGTTCAACTTATATTTAGAAATCAAGATATGGTGCTGAAACTACTTGCTATTACTGTGTTGTCACTTCTTTTAGGCCCTCTCAATGCACAGAACTATGAAATATATCTGTATGAACTCTACCCTACATATACAAACATCTATCTATCTGTCTATATCTATCTATCTATCTAAATAAATAAAGTGTATTTATACTACATCTCTTACTCTAATCCACCTTTCATTTGATTATTTGTAGCTTCTTTCACTGACAGTGAGAAACTTGGCTCCCCCATTACTTACTATTCATTTACTTATTTGTTAAACTCTAAACACATGTAATTTCAGAATTGCTAGTCTGTACCCCTGAAGACACACATTTCCATTACAGTGTAGTGCTTATGTACAGTTCTCTTATCTTGTCTTTAAGTTCTGTATTTTCCAGTCAATACACTTTTTACCAAAGTTACTTAAGCCAGCTCATTTTTGCCCCACTCCCTTCAGCAAAGTTTTCTCACCTAATCCTAGTATAGTTAATTTAATTTACAAGAGTCTGTATTCCATCTGGGATTACCCAAACTGTTTTTATTTATTCATTTGTTTTAATTTGCATGTACTGACTTTCAGTCTTCATGGCATATAGTTCTATGGGTTTTGACAAATGCATAGAGTCATGTATATTCTTCTGCAGTACATACAGAACTGTTCTATCACCTTATAAATTCCCTATGTACTTCCATGTGTTCAGTCTCTACTCTCCTCAAATCCCTCTAACAAATGCTCATTTGTTTTCTGTTCCCTTTTTGCTACCTCAAGACTGTTACTTAACTGAACTATACCATGTATAGTCTTTTGGGTTTAATTTCCTTTGTTAGAAAAATGAATTTATGTTTCATCAATAGCTCATTTCTTTTTATCGCTGAGTAATATTCCATTTCATGGATGTACTACAGATTGCTTATCTGCTCACCTATTGGAAGACATCTTGGTTGTTTCCAGTTTCTGGTGATTATAAATAAAGCTGCTATAAACGTTTGTGTACAGGTTCTTATTGAACATTAGTTTTCAATTCACCTGGGCAAATACTCAGAAGTGAGATAGCTGAGTCTCATTATGCTGAGTAATACAGTAAGTGTTTGTTTTATTTCAGAGGAAAACGGAAAACTAGTTTCAAAACTGGCCACTTTGCATTTTCACCACCAGTGTATGAGAATTAATTGTTTATATGGCATCTATATATAATGCTGAGTGCGTGGGATAGTGTTTAATGTATTTATTTATCATAGTATCTTATTGCATCCCTGTAATGTATCAAGTACTATTCTAATGTTCTTTGTAAAATTTCATTCAGTTGGAGGAGAGAGAAAATAAACATGTTACAATTAGATGCTTTTAGAAGGTGATGAATGCTATTAAGAATATTCTTCTGTGATTGAGATGAATCACTTTGTAGAATTACAGCCTTGATAACCATTACCTTAAAATTTAATTTGCCCCACTGACTAAGAACTTAATAAAAATTCATGAGACCAATGAATGTGTCATAGGTTTTCTGAAAAGATACTTTGACAATGTGTTGCTCAGAGAAAAGTCAACAAACTATAGTATTTCACTGGCTCTCTGATTCTAAAATCTCTTGCCTGCACAGCAAGTGAACAAGAATCTCTTGGAGTGAGCCCAAACATCTTTGTGTTTTATTTTGCTTTAAATATAATGTGGAGAATAAGGAGTAGAGAAACAAGGGGAGAGAAAAGAGAGATCAGAAACAGAATTTATCCATGGCTATCTAAGGTAGACCCTGTATTGACTAAAAAGAGACTTTTAGAAAATGTTTGTATTATCAAGAAAAAACAGTTTAATCGGGTTTCAAGTATTCCTTGTCTTTAGAAATGAAAGATAATCATTTTTTTTAAAGGAAACTATGAGTTAGTTTAAAAGACATTTTTTGGAGAAACATAGTAGCATGCATGGAGACAGGACTGAACTGAATAAACATTCAGCTGTAGGAGGTTTAGGAATTGATTTTCATAATATTTAATTTATGGTTCAATAATTTTCCATTGGGATGGAGGTCATAGGTTTGGAGCGGTTTCCCTGATACTATCACATTTCTGTTATGTGAAAATACACTATTTAGATAACAGGGAAAGGCAGACTTCCTGAAACTAGAGATTTTAAAATATTAATCATGGAACCTTGGTTAATGGAATACCTTAAGAATGCCCATAAACCTATGGTTCCCAGCTTAGCTTTTAGATGTAGTGAACACTGAGCTGAGTTTGTCAACCCTGTTTCTGAGAAAATGGCCATTTTTAGAAAGGCTGAGCTTGGCAGGAATAAACAAGCTCCACTGGTGATGAAATTAGAGTTGAGGCCAACTGAGTTCTAATAACTTTCATGTGGGCCATTGCTCTTGATATCTGCTTGGCACTCTGCTTACTAATGTCCTGCCCAGGCCTTCCATGCTTGTGAAACTAACATTTGCCTGATTTCATTAAATCATGGAGAAAGTATATGGTTGGCTGTTGAATAGTTTAGTTTGTCTATCTGAACTTATAGTTCAGTAGCTCCTTGAGGAAGTGAATGATTTCAGAGAAAGTTACGTTGGGTATCATTCAAAATATATGTCTTGCCAGAATTATAAGCGAAAATATTCAGGACCAATTTTGGAAGGCGTTGAGTCATTTTTGTGTGGTGGAAACAATTCAGAGATGTCTTGGGGGTTTGGAAGTTTGTGCAGGTCCGTGTTATTTTCCCCTTGGAATCATAATTCTAGAAAGCTGAGCTCCAACATCACTCACTAGCTAATGAGCCCCACAGTTGTAGAAGATAAATAGACAACTATAGGTGAGGCAGAACAGTTGGCTTTATTTAGCATTTCTTTCCTCACAGCTTCTTTTCAGCTGATCAGCAACTCATTTTAAGTGAATCGGAGTAACATTCAACTCATTGCTGTTCTTTTAAGCTGGCTTTATCTTTATGCACACCACTGCAATAAAACGACTACATTTCTCCTGTCAAGATATGAAAAGGTATATAATAAAACATATGAGCAGATTTTGTAGGAAAGATAAATACATTCATACACACATATGTGTGTATGTATGTACGTGTGTGTGCGTGCATGCGCTTTGATCTGGTTTTGATTTTTTTTCTTCTCTCTGTTGGACATATTACTGAAGTCAGAGTTTCTACTCTTGCCTAGGGTCCATGGCATCATTAAATAGTATTGTTCTCAAAGCCCAGAAGAACCATGCCAGGCAAGCAGAGAAAATAAATGAAGTTTTGTTTTTCATACATTAAAGCAGACCACAACGATACTCTTAACAGCAGGACTTGCTGAGGAAACTGTACTGTAATGAGTACTTTTAAAATATTTTAATGAAGTCAGTTATAGTTAACTTCATTTAAGGAAAAGAACTCAAAAATGATTAAAGAAAAGCCTAGATTTATTTAAGTGAAGGTCAAGATTTGGGTCCTGGGCAAATACATGGTCTTTCAATTTGTGGTTGAATCCCCTGCTTAGTCAATAAATATTATTTTTGGTGGCAGAGTTAAGTCTGGTTTCTTGGATAGCTGTCAGGATATGCCAGAGTGCATGCATGTTTCAGCAGCTATCTGTTCAACACAGCCCTGTAGGCACTGTACATGTATATACATTGATCTGCTTTGCAGCAGCTCCACCTATCGGTAACAAGCGGCAGGGGACGGACCAGTGCAAATTGGCTTCAAGGCAGATTTCAAAAAGTTTGTATTGTTCATCACTGCTAGAAAACATAGGACAGGTGATCATCGTCTCTTGAACCTCACCCTGTATGCTCCCCATGTCCAGCTGAGGAAGTTGTCATCGTGTGTTAGTTTAGTGCTGGCTCTGGTAATTAACTCCATTATGCAAAAGGACAGTAAGAGGATTTTTGCAGGCTGAATGAACAGAAATGCTGCCTGGGGATTCCCAGTTTCATGTTGCTAACAAATATTAACAAAGATTTTCTCCCTTGGGAAACACTATCAGTAGCCTTCTCCTTCTTCCATCTAGCAGACGGTTGTAGGGAAGGAAGTTTCAACCTCCTTGGAAGTGCTGAGCTTTGAGCATTCTGCAGCAGTCTTTCTGGCTTAGGGATTTCAGAGGGCTTGATGAGCAGGTTGCCTACTGACATTCCACAGCAGAAAACTGTCCACCCACCACGTCTTAGGCAGGGTGATACAGTTGGATAGATGGTTTCTTTAGTGGATGCTTGGCAAGGCATTATGGCAGTGTTGACACTGGAATGGAGCTGCTTTGCAGAAAATTCAGAAAAACACATTGAATACCAGTCTTCCTTTAACTTTTCTTTCCAAATGAAACTGGAGTCACTAGTGAATTTTTTAAAATTTTTGGTGGCGGGAAGAAGAGAAAGAGAGATACTTAGTAACATTTGTGTTCTAGTTTTCTTTCGGATAGTTTTAATTCTACCTGCTTCTTCTGATTACCTGCCTACTCCCCCACTCCCCTGCCTACCCTCCTCCCCACAAATTCAGTGTGGTGGGGAAGGAAGGGATATGGGTCATTTCGGTGTTCCAAGCAGGCTATGGTCAAGGTTGATGGTGAGAAGCACAGAAACTACTTTTGCTTCTCTTTAACATGCTCTCCCACCCCAGATTGGTACAGGCTAACTGCCACTATTTAAACATGATCCTCACCATCATTTATTTATCCATAATTAAATAGCCTCAAGGATCTCACAGGAGCCCCTCATTTGCTTTCATTTCTTCTTCATTGAAATCAGATGTGAATCTAAAAATCTGAGGCAAATAGATAGACATGAAGGAAGCAAGTTTCTTCCTTACAGTATGTTAGGTAAACACAAATGACAAAATTGGTAAAATAATAGCAGACTACACCAAGGCACGGAGTAGCAAAAATTGTGAGTTAAAAATCAGATTTGACATTTAAACTCCATTATTATTAATGCAGAATGAACCTTTTCTTTCTTTCCTGTTGTTTCTTAGAACCAATTCTAGAACCATGTATGCTTAATCATTCAAACCCTGAGCAAAATAATATAAATCACAAGTAATTTCCCTTAGTATCGTCCCACCAAACAATTCCTCCTCAATCAAAATACATCAAGTGAAGCTTGCTGCAATTAAGTGCCTTGAGATCACCATTGCAAAAGTTAAAAAAAAAAAAATATCAGCAAGGGCCAAACATATGACAGAGAGTGAAATTAACCAAACGAAGCAAAAGAAATGACACCCCTCCCCCAAATAAAACAAACAAACAAGAATATTGCACTGTATGTTGTAAAGTTTAAAACAAAGCAAAAATGAATTATTATTTGAATAATATTTGGAGCAGACCACTAATTTCTGAAGGATATTTTGTGGTTACAGAGTTTAAACTCTAGTGAGGAAATAAGGTATCTGTAATATTGAAATTAAACGAAAGAAGAATGCATAGTAGTAGTAGGTGGTAATACAGAATATATATGAAGCAGTGATTAATTAGCAAATGAGTGGCACACCATGCTGTATGAGTTTATAAGAAGGGGTAGATGATGATTGTCTGGAAAAGCAAAGAAAGATTCTTTTGGCTTTGAAAGATAGATATAATAGAAATGATTATACGGTAAAGTCACTACCCTTTCCTGATTCTTAAGTGAACACTCCAGAGGTATTTCACTTTGATCTCTTATGCATTTTCTAGGGTAAGTGGTTTTATGCATCTTAATTCAAGAACAGCCTAAAATATATCATAAAATATGAAAAAAGGTAAAAGGCAGCTTTGAACTCCAACCTCTTCAAAGAGTTGAGATAAATGAACAACTGTACGAAAAACAGCGACAAATCTTTGATGAGTTAGAATATACAGAGAGAAAACATTAGACTCTGTTTTGAAAGCTGAGTCTATACCATGAGCCATTTTCATAAACACCAGTGCCTAGCAACTTGTTTCATATGGAAAATATGTTTGACAATGCTTTTGTACATTCATTCATTTTCTCAACCATTTGCTGAATTTTTATTGGGTTCTTCTTTTAAGGATAAAGCCTGGTCTAAAGAACTAGAAAATAAACACTGAAAAAAGACATTGCTACTTGTCTTAAGAATCTCTCAAAAAATTATGGAAAGACAAGCATGTTCAGAGGTAAGGTTAACAATGTGGCTGGAGCATTACATGTACAATGAACAGAGAAATAATTTCTGATTTTAAAATTAGAGAACATACTATAGAGGACAGACATCTATGACTATGGGCCTTGAAATATAACTAGAATTTTTCAGCAAAGAAAAAACATCATAATTCTTTAAAATTATAAACTTATAAATAGAAAAGATAAAGTGTCGGGGATAGCTTGAGTAAAATGTTAATTATTTGGGAGTACCAAAAGTATGAAGAAGACAATTGCCATAGAACCTTGAACGTTGTGTTAGAGGATTTTGACTTTCCCCTTATAGTTTTGAATTTACCCTTAGAGAATTTAGACTTTATCCTCCCAGAAACACATATAAATACATATGTATGTGTATCTTATATGTATGTTACATATATATGTTATATATGATACAAATATCTATCATATATATATATATATATATTTACACACATACACACACACACACACACACACACACGCACCATCCTGGATTATCCAATTGTTTCTTGAGTCTTACTGATTATACAGAAAGATCATATCTGGGCATAAACCACTTAGAAAGCAAAAATATATTTATTTTTTAAATAAATAAAATGTATTTATTCACTAAACAGGGAATAAATACTGTTTATTTAAATACTGTTTAATAAATACTTTATTTATTTAAATAAATAAAATGTATTTATTCACTAAACAATCATAAGAATTGTTGCCAATCAGACTCTGTTCTTGATGCAGGGAGTATTTACTGGCAAAAAAAAAAAAAAAAAATCCCTGAAATTAGAGGGAAAGTAAAACAGAAAAAAAAAATGTTTTGTTCCTTTTATCTGCAGCCTGAAGTGGACACTGTGTATAAGACCAGCAGGAGGTACTTGAAGCTTCCAATGTTAAGTCCCTGTGGTAAATTTTTTTTAAAAAGTCACTGTTGTTTATTTGAGTAACAGAACTGTCTTTTCTGTTTTTTTGAGATGGAGTCTCTCTCTGTCACCTAGGCTGGAGTGCAGTGGTGCGATCTCAGCTCACTGCAACCTCCGCCTCCTGGGTTCAAGGGATTCTCCTGCCTCAGCCTCCAGAGTAGCTGAGATTACAGACGCCCACCATCATGCCTGGCTAATTTTTGTATTTTTAGTAGAAACGGGGTTTCACCATATTGGCCAGGCTAGTCTTGAACTCCTGACTTTGTGATCTGCCCATCTTGGCCTTCCCAATGTGCTGGGATTACAGGTTTGAGCCACAGGGCTGGCCTTTCTCTCTTAATTCAAGGAGAAAAATACTTTTGAAAAATATATGCACCAGAAGCAAGATAAATCGACATCTTTGCGATAGAAGAATTAGTTGGCTACAGACAGTGTTTTATGTGCTGTTTCACTACAACTTTAATTAACTTCAAACAAGGAATGCACTCTAGCTTTACTCTCATTTTCAAGTATGTGACTCTATTCCATATGTGTGATGATTATACCATTGAATTTTATCCTTTGAGAAATCAACCTGACATTGCTCTGAATTGCCCATTGAGTATACAAGACATTCAAGTTTTTTAAATTGTAAAGGATGGCATGAAGAGAGCTTTGCCTGCTATGTCCTGATTGGTTGCTACCTTATTCCTTCAAGCCAATAGCATTAACAAGTTCAATTAAGAGAACTAACATCAGGGTCAGCTATGGGGGCTGATCAGATTGAAGAGAAATAAATAGGACTAGGAATGTAACATTATAGCTATATTTATTATTTCTAACATAATTGCAGTTTTTCAGAAGGACTTTAGAAAAAGAATTAGTCACCTTCTTTTTTAGGAGGACTTTTTTCTTTTCTTTCTTTCTTAAGTGTGCGAGGTTTATTTAACATTTTTGTGTCATACATACATTCCTATGCTATCTGTGGAGTTACAAATTTATTAAGTACTTGTTATGTGCTAGACAATGTGCTAGGTGTTTTACAAATATTACTCTTGTAATCTTCACTATCATCCTAAAAGTTATTTATCATTATCCCTATTAACAGATGAAAAACATGTGGTTAATAAGTGGTAGAGCTGCTATTTAAACAAAAACTCTTAATATTCCAAGCCAAGACACTTAATAATCACAAGGCTGCATAGCTTACCAGAGACTATATGTATTAGTATACTGAAATAAAAGGCAAAACAACAACAACAATAAATAACTCTTTAACTTGAGTCAGATGACCTCATGGAGTGCCTTTCTCCCTTTTTACCATCTGAGTCTATGGTCAGCTTGTGAAAAGGTAAAGGATAGATGTGCCTCCTCGGGTTTGGCTGCAGCTGGACATTTACTTAACTGAGAAAGGAACAAATTTCTCCCTGGGTGCTTCACCTTCAAAGCTAGCTTTTTGTAATCTTGAAATGTTGCATCACTAGCACAATACATGGGAAAGTCCGAACTGCTAACAGCCTGCCAGGCCTCTGCTGTAAAATCAAAGTCTCTCCAGCCCTCCTACTGTGAAGAAATCTGTTATTAATTCTCATTGTGATTTTCTAAGGTGAAACACAGATGCATGCAGCTCAACACTGTAAGTGGCTTTAGAAAAGGTCAGTAATTGTCCCACCTGGCAAAGATCACTCACAAATAGAAATTGTTTTGGCTCTTCATTTTTTTTTCTAACGGTTGTTTGTGAGCAAAAATTCATCACTGTTGCTTCATTCTCCATGGATACAAGAGACAAACAATAGTCACATGGCCAGGCTACGGTCTTTGGAGATATCCACCCTCCTGCCCCTCCTCCCAGGTTAGGCATCCAGCATCTTGGATTTGTGAGCGTAACAGAGTGTGGGGGTGTGAGTCCATGTTATGTTATTCTGAAAGAGAGGTTGTGTTTTGGAGGAAGAAATGTCAGCTTGTTCAGCCCTGATCCTTTCTGACCTTTCACTGTTTCTGTGAACCACCTCCTTTACTCTGGAGAATAGGGAAAGAACTGCTCTAATTTGAGATTTGAAGACCCGGCTTAGAATTCCAGTTCCCTCACCAAATGTGTATTCCCACGGTGGACACTGGCTATGCTGAGCCTTAGTTCTGCTGGCTATGATGTCAGTATTATAATGCTTACCTTACAGGTTTATTGTGAGGATGAAAATGAGATAATGCAAGGAAAAGAACATTGTGTTAGCATAAGGCAGGACTGTTGTGATATTAACCGCAGTGTCTTCAGGGAGGCATACGCAGTCCTGCTTTTCCCTTGCCCTGGCAGGCTTACCTGGTCAGGGATTCAGATGCAGGTAGTGAGCAAGGAAAGGATGGAGCAGGTTGACTTGAGGCTGGTCTGCTAAATGCTGCTACAAGTCCGGGCTCCCAAATGTGCAAATATCACCTCAGTTTTCCGTAACCCCAAAGCCAATCTTTAACGTAGACCATTATCTTTTTCGCTTTAGATTTCTGAAGCTAAAGTGTTTTCTAGCTTTAATTATGAATTCTCATGCTGTTTTAGGTTTATTTAAATCATAACGTATGTAAATATTAGGCATGGAATGTGCTGTGAAGCAAGATTAAAAACAATTAAAATTTTCTTCACACTTCCTAAGGATAACTTTGTGCCCTATACTGATTTGAGACATACTTAGGAATAAATAAACAAAATATTGTCTTCCTTCTCTCCTTCCTTCCCTCCTTCCTTCCTTCCTTTCTTCCTTCCTTCCTTTCTTCCTTCCTTTCTTTCTTCCTTCCTTCCTTCTTTCCTTCCTTCTTCTCTTCTGCACTTTCTCTCTTTTATATCAAAGGTATAAAGTTAAGTTTGTTGGAGAATTAAAAAAAATAATTCTGTGTGAATATAACTAAAGATTTTAATTATGAATCACTCATTGAGAGTTTGGCATTACTGCTGGTAGATAAATTTACATTTGGACATTTTCCTTGGACAAGCCAAAGGTTGGTAAGAAATTGAGTTATAAAATAGGCGAAGAGCTGTGGTTTACAAGTAGTTTTTATTTTCTTGTGTCACTGAAAGTCCAAATATGCTCCTTTAAAATAAGATAAATTGATGTCACAAATAGCTCAGATTTATTAACCCAAAGAAGACACAGATTGTGTGTGTTCAACTCCCGTAGACCAGTGCACAAATCTAAAGAAACTCATCATACATTTTTGCTTTTTATAATTTATTTTGTTCCTTTTTCTTCTGCAGTGCAAACAGTTGCTTGCAAAAAAAACAAAAAACAAACAAACAAAAAAACCCCAAACCCAAAACAAAACAAAACTGAAAACAAAGGCCAAACACTTCCTTATTTGTCCCTAACCAGCAGGGAAAGAGTTTTCTTCAGTCAGCGAGACCACAGAGAACATCTGGCTGATTAACAGATGTTAATGCCAGAATAGCTTTGGTTTGATCAACGATGTAATCAATCATGAAAGTTATAATTTTAGCAAGGTTTAGACTGTTCCATTAAATAAAGATGGAACATGTCTGATGTTCCAGATTTTCAGAAAAAAATATTTTTCTCTAAAAACAGTATTTTCAGAACATCTGCATGCATATAATTTTAGATATGATTTTTTACATGTCCATATGGCAACTACCTTACCTAAAAATGAAATTAGGAGAAGAGGGAAGGTAAAGATTTATTTTTTCCTTATGGTTGGGGGAGGACACAAATATTATGCATTATTAATTTTTGCATTGAAGAGGCAGTAGGGAAAATATAGACTAAAATACTGAGATTCAATTAGTTTACTTAGGAGGAAATTGTTTAATGGCTGTTTTATGTTTTATGCATTTATATTACATTATTTGAATGTGGATTTTACTTTTACCTTCAGCTGAACAAAATAAAGAACAATAAAACATCACAACAGAATGAAAAATTAAAGAAAAGCCAAAGCCAAATGAGAATAAAGCAGTCAATGCCCATTATTCTGCAAGAGGACATAATAATATCAAAGTATTGGTTTAAAAACAAAAGATGTAATCTTAAAACAAGGAAAGAATAAAACCCATCGGGAATATGACAAGGGAGAAGGAATGGAAGATGGAAGAACAAAGAAAAATAGGAATTCTGTAATGAATTTGCAGAAGAGATAAATTACATGCCTACAAGTTGGTGCTAAAAAGGCAGGAAAGGGGACTGAAGTTCAAGGATCTGTTTTTTGGAAAACTTCTCAGATGGACAATCCAGTGGAACTGATTACTTGCCATCATAATAAAAAGTCTGAGGTCTCACAGGGTAGTAACCTGGGTAATTCTACGACATGGATCCAGAGAGATCATATTTCAGTGAATCAAAATGCTCAAATTTATGTAGTAACAAAACTTTTGAAATCAGATAAGTAGTAACTACTTTCTATTTGTTACAATGAACTCAGATGTGTCTCTTAATCTAAACTTGTTTTAGTACATCTATAACCAGAAATACAAATGAAAACCTCTCTAATAATAGGAGTACATCAAATGGATTCTTTCTTACATTCTAAGAATCTTATACACATTAAATTCATTTAGGTAGCACAATAACACGAAGAAAAGTACAATTATTTTCCCTCTTTATGTATAGGAAACAGAGGCCCAAAGACTAAAACCCACCCCACATTTCACGGCTAGTACATGAAAGAATTAGGATTCAAACTCAGATACTCCCACAGCCACCATGCTATGCTGATGGTTTGTAGATTTATGGCTTAAAAAGAAAGAGAAAAGGATTTTATGCATTTTTTCTTGTAGTTTTGATGAAAGCAAAGCAGAAGATGGCCAAATTTTATTCCTCCATGGTAAGAAATATAATGCATCCAAACCAAATAAATAATTCACTTCTCCCTCATCCCTAAGGATCAAACAGATTAAACATACTCTGAAATTAGACTGTTTCTGCTACTTCTCTTATTACAGAAAAAAAAAAATACTCTTTGAGAATAAACCTTAAGCCTAACATTTCAAACAGTTTGATTAAGAAAGCAATTTTCTAATGTTAACCAAGGGTGGTTTTCTCTAGAGCCATTCTGTAAAAGGATATTTAATAATCTATACTAGCAAAAAGGAACTTTTAAATCTATGAAATACAATAACATGAAATGTGTCATATCCTGTTTCTTGATGTTTAAAATTTTAAAAAAATTTCTTTCTTAGAAGTATTATTTAAAAAAAACAAATAAATAAGCTTTTTGGTTTATTGATACCAAATTTACTTCATTTTGAGAAAAGAAGGAAATGAAAAATAACAATGCAATTTAATTTTTCTTCATATTAATTTGAATTTTTTTTTAATGAATGGTATCATATGCATTCATCAGAGTTCTCCAAAGAAATAGAACCAACAGGATATATATGTTTGAGAGAGAGAGAGAGATTGGGTTCAGGATTGCAAGATTGACTTATGCCATGAGAGAGACTGGCAAGTCTGGTAAATCCAAAATTGACAGGTTAGGCTAGCTGGCTAGAGACTCAAGGAAGGGTTTACGTTGCAGTTGAAGTCCAAAGGCAGACTGTGGGCAGAATTCTCTGTTTCTGGAGAGCAGCATTTTTTTTTTCTTTTAAGGTCTTCAATTGGATGAGGCCCACTCACAATTTAGAAAGTAATCTGTTTACTGCATGTCTGCTGATTTAAATGTTAATTTTATTTAAAAAATACCTTTACTACAACATCAACAGCAGCACTTGACAAAATATCTGAGTATCACAGCATAGCCAAATGGCCACATAACAGTTTCCATCACATCAAAAAAAATATATTCCAAACACTTTTTTTTCCTGCAAAGAGATACTGACCTTTGATTCCAAAATCTAGAGCCAGTAGATAAACACTAAATATGCAATATCGGAGTTTACAATTTATTTCTATTACACATAGTAAAGTGTATCTGTCAGTTACGTATTTCTCATTTTGGGATCTAGGGAGAATGCTGGTACTCAAAGTAGAAAAGAAAAAGAATTACTGGTCATACTTGAATGGTACATTCTGTGCCAGCCTTGAGATCTGTGTGTGTCATTGCTGACCACATGAGATCAGTTTACAATAAATATTTTTTGGTTACCCTAGAAACAGAACCTGGAAGAGGCCCAGGATGAGGAAACCATATTCTGAATATCATTGTAGAGTGATGTGTGCTATTTCAAGGGATGGGTAGAGAGCACTTCCTGTTGAGGTGCATCTTTTATTGCTTGTGGAGTTTTAGAAAGTTAACATCCAACCTGTAATCTTTTATTATTTTTATGTGACTTTAAAAAGCCGCATTTCTATGGAGCTGCAGGGCTTTTGAAAATGAATTCAGCTGGCACATTGAATTTAGATGTATCAAGACGGATGGCAGATCCATATTCCAGTGCATCACATGACTTGTGTCAATTTAGTGTGTCAGCTAAAAAGTTTAAGGAGAGGGGGAAAAATCAGTTAAAGAAATTTTATCTCTGTTAAAACTGAGTTTAAGGAACCTGCAGTTATTAGAGAAACTTTATATTGTGAATTGTCATAGAGATTTTAAAGCCTGTTAATATGGTGATATTTCAGTTTAAATTTGAATGTAAACACACTTGGTGGCTCAGATTTTGGACTACCATTTTGAAGTTTAAAGCAGAAAACAAGGAAGCGTGAATGAACCATGGATATGTTAGGATTTTCCATAATTTAAGATAAGAATATCCTGAGTGCTATCAATTGGAGAAACAAAACTGTAACAATTTTCTATGAAAGGTGATTCTGTTCAGCAATACAGAAAGTAAGACTGTATGGATGTTTCTAATATTTGAGTAATATTTTAAATGAAATATTTTTATTGCATTAATGTTAGCTATTACATGCCAGATACTATTCTAGGTATTTAGAATATAATCAATAAACAAAGCAGAAAATCTTGGAGCTTGTCTTTTTGCAGGGGTAAATAAGAAACGAATCATAAATATAAGAAATTTCTCAATTGCATAGTGTGTCAGAAGGTAACTAGCATGATGAAATAATGAAAACAATTCAGCAAGATTGGAGAGATTGGGAGTGCCTTGGTGGAGTTGAAGGGGCTAGTTGGTTGCTCACACAGGTCTCACTGATAAGGTGATATTTAAGAAGGAATTTAAAGTAGGTGCTGTAGAGTTCACCACTTGGTTAACCAGAGGAAGGACACTCCAGGCAGAAGGAAGAACAACCCTGAAGCCCGATGAGGGAGGGGGAATAGTGTGAGGTAAAGTCAGAGGAAGTCAGACTGCGAAGGTCCTCAAGGCCAATGCATTGAATTTGGCTTTTACTCTGAGTGAAAAGAGGAGCCATCAGTGGGTTGGAGAAGGGAAGTGAAATAATTGATCTTAATGTGCTTAAGAGATGACCCTGGCTGATGTGTTGAGAATAAACTGTAGAGGGTAAGGGTGGAAGCAGGGAGATATAGGAGGGAACTGCAACAACCCAAGACAGAGATGCTGGAGACCTACCCCAGGGTGACAGCAGTGGAATAGGTAAGAAGGTAGTTAGATTCTGGACATAGTTTAAAGGTAGATCCAATAGGGTCTTTTGGCAGCCTGGATGTGGGGAGCAAGAGAAAGAGACTAATCAGAGATGACTCATGGGTGTTTGGTTTGGGCCATGAAAAGGATGGAATTGCCAGGAATTCACTTGGGCTAGGCTGCAGAATGAGTGGTTTGGTGAAAGTGAGCAGTTCAGTCACAGATGGCTGGGGTCAAGTTATCTATCATTTGACCATATAGGTGGTGATTAAAGGACACTTCTGAGCTGGGAATTGGCACCATGTGGATGGGAGATAGGTCAGATAATATACAATCAACAATGCTTGATGATTTTTGACTGAAAGTAATAGCAATTTAATAGGATTCAATCTTATAAAAAGCTTTGGAACTGAAACAGATTACCAAGGTTTGAAGATAGAAGTATAAATACGAAGGATGGAAGCTGGAGAGAGCCCTACATTAGGATGTTGGAGGAAAGATGAGGAGAAAACAGCAAAGGAAAGCATCTGTGTTGTCCAGGAAGGCAGCTTGAAAAATTGAATCAAAGTGGAGGATATAATGTTTGATTCATATGCCAGTGACAGATTCTGTAAGATGAAAGTTGATGATTAAATTTAGCAATATGGTTATCATTGGTAACCTTGATAAGATTTTGTGTTGGTGGAATATCAGGGTTAAAGCATAATTTAAGTAGTTCCAAATAACACAGATAGGAGGAGAATTTGCATTCATGCATACTGACAGCTCTTTTAAGAAATTCTTCATATGTGGGACCAGATGAATGAGGTGTTTGGTGAAAGAGGATCTGAGATTTATATGGTTTGGCTGTGTCACCACCCAAATCTCGTCTTAAATTGTAGCTCCAATAATCCCCATATGTCATGGAAAGGACCCCATTGGAGGTAATTGAATCATGGGGGCAACCACCTCCATGCTGTTCCTGTGGCAGTGAGTGAGTTCTCAGGAGACCTGATGGTTTTATAAGGGGCTTTGTCCCTTTTGCTCAGCACTTCTCCTTGTTGCCACCATGTGAAGAAGGACTTATTTGCTTCCTCCCTCCCATGATTCTGTTTCCTGAGACCTCCCCAGCCCTGTGGACCTGAGAGTCAATTAAAGTTTTTTCTCTTTATAAATTACCCAGTCTCAAGTATGTCCTTAGAGCAACATGAGAATGAACTACTGCAGAGGTCAACTTAAATTTTTTTAATATGAGAGAAAAGCTTACATGATGATTGGAATGAATCTAGTGATGAACAATTTTATGATGCTGGAGAGAGAGGGAACAATTGCCAGGCCAAATGTCCTTGGGTAGGCAAAAGGAAAGAAATTCAATTTATATTTAGCAGAGCTGGTCTTAAAATGTCACATAAACCATTTAACTCTAGCAACAGAATGGAAGGCAGACTTTATGGGCACAAATGCAGGTGGGTTGGAAGTTGTACGGATAGGAGCCTGCAAACATTCTTTTCTGATTGTTTCTATTTTCTTACTGAAAAAGAAAGCAAAATCATCAGTTGAAAGTGAGAATGGGGAAGATGTATTGCAGACTGTAGGAGTGTATGAAATAGTTACTAGATGATTTGGAGATTGAATAGGCTGGGGAAATGTAGTAGGATTCCCAAGTGGTACTGTGGGTCCTTTGAAGATGGTGGCCGTCAATTTAAAGTGAATATGATGATTTTCCTCCAAACGTATTCTGCTTCATGGGTGCTGGTATAAGGAGGCAGAGAATTGAAATGTGTAAGGGTTAAGGTTTCCCTGGTAGATAGAATGAATATACAGAGGAGGACCTGAGTTGAGTGTATCTATACAGGAGAATAATCATTAATATAATGGGAATATAGTATCCAAGCTGTGTAAGAAAACAGAGACAATAAAAGAGGATAGGAGGAAGGTGAAAAGACAATGGAATTAAGGATCTAAGGACCATTGGAGTCGCGGTACTAAAGTCAGTGAACTGAAAAGGAAGGAGGCAGTGCTGGAAATTGAGGATATAGAAGACATGCAATTGTTGGTATATGAGGCCTCGGATTATGATTATGAGAGTAAATGACTGAGGTAGGGAGGAAGATGAGGTCATTGGAAGAGTAAACATCAAGAAACTGAGAGTCACTCTGTTGGAAGTATCAGCAGCGTAGATATTGAAATGATCAGAAATTTATCCAGTAAGCTCATTTCATTCCACAATTAGATGATTGAATATTTTAAACATGGCAGCTTAGTTTATATGTTTAAATGCAAACAAATTGAAAATCCTAAATGGTCTCTTTTTTTGGAATTTGCAAGCATGAATAAATAATTCTTCCATAAAGATAAAATGATTGAGAATCCTGCAAAAATTTGTATTTAATATTCAAAAATGAATACTCAAAAATTTTAGATATTAGAAGTTTTAAAGGAGGATTTATATTATCAAGTATTTCAATACACCATAAATTATAATAAAAGTAAAACAACAATAAAATAATGTAACAATGAACCACAAATTAACAGAGAGGCCGATCTAACACAGTAAATAATTCAGAAATAGATAATGGTATGTTGGATTTATTATATAATAAAACAAGTATCACAAATTTATACATTCAGAAAGTCTTCCTTAATAACTAAATTTAGTATAGTCAAGTGCTTGGAAGAAATATAGATTCCCATAACTTACATCAAAATGAAATTTAAAAAAGAAATTACTTGAACAAAATTACCGATTAATAGAAAAAAAAAACAAGAGAATTACTTTTTATATTTTAATATAGAAATAGGTCTCTTTCAGCGACCTGATAGGATTGACATTTTAAAAAGGTTACTCTTGCTATTGTGTGAAGAATGATTGAGAAACATAAGATGGAATCAGAGAGATGAGTTGGAAGGCTATTGCAAAGTGCAGATGAGAAATGATGGTGTTGTACATGAAGGTACCAGCTTCTGATGGAGAGAAAATGCAAAGATTTGAAACATGAGTCAGTCATACCCCAGATCAAATTACCAATCTCTTCCAAAAAGTCACTTCCCTAAGACTGAGAAAAACCACTCTCAAATTTGAGTTTTTCCTGAATCTATGTTTATTTCTTTTACATCACTGCTTATTTTGTATATTTTAATTTCTTTATTTTTTGCCACAATCAGTAAAGAATATCTTATCATTTCTAATACCTTCTCCAATAATTACAGACTCACAGGAAATAGCAAAAATAGTACAGTCCTATGTATTATTCACCCGGCTTTCTCCAGTGGTAATAGTACAAAAAATAACTGTAGTAAAGTATCAAAACCAAAAAACTGACGTTATTTTAATATAATGGCTAGACTGGAGATTATTCAGATTTTCATAGTTTTATATGCACTAGTGTGTGTGTGTACATGTATGTGTGTGTAGATTAGGACCATTTTACTCTGTAAATCTTTATCACAGTCAAAACACAGAACTGTTCTAGCACTACAAAGGGACTCTTGTTCTACGTTTTTTCAGTCACCTTCCCCAGCACTGTCCCTTGGATATTATTAAACTGTTCCCATCTATAAAATTTTAACATTTTAATTTTTTGACAGCTTTATTAAGATGTAATTTACCTACCACACAGTTCACCTATTTAAGGCGTACAATTCAATGCTTTTTGATACTACAAGATCATTGTAATATAGATCTCATAAACTTTACTGTTTTAACTATTTTTAAGTGTACAATTTACTGGCATTAATTATATTCACAATGTTGTGCCTCCATCACCACTATTAATTTCCAGAACTTCTTCACCACCCAAATAGAAACTACTCATTAGGCAATAACTCCCTCATTTTTTTGGTTCCCCCACCCGTAGCAATCTCTGTTCTTTCTTTGTCTCTATGAATTTGCCAATTCTAGGTCCTCATAGAAGTGGAAACACACAATATGTATCCCTTTTATCTGGTTTATTTCACTTAGCATAATGTTTTCAATGTTCCTCCAGGTTGTAGCATTTATTAGAACATTATTCTTTTTTATAACTGAATAATATTCTATTGAATGTATATACCATATTTTGTGTAATGCCATATAAATGAAATCATATAATACATAACCTCCAGAAATTTGCTTTTTATATATAATGTCTTTGAGATTGTTTTATCTGTCTCCCATCCCCCAAAATGACTCCTGGGTTAATTTGTTAATTCTACCATTTTTTTTGCCTCCCAATTTTGACAACTAATATTTGTGATTTTAAATTTAAGACCGTGATTTTTTTTCCTTTAAGAACTATTTGAGTTATATATGATCTAATGTGCAATATTATTTTTGGATGTTCTAAAATTTTCTCTTTATTTTCCTCTTTAAGCCAAAAATTTTTAAAGGAAGAAGTGATAAGTTTTCTGTTTCCTGGCTCTCTTAGAAATACTTAATTTTATTGCAATGTACTTAAATAATATAGTTGGTATTTTCTCTATTCTAGGTCTTTTCTTGCAGTTTTCTTTATAGCCTAACATATGATCAATTTTGTGAAGATTTTATGAACATTCTCTGTTTTCATGACAGAATTCAATTAGTATCCACTGTATCCAACTTATTATTTATGTTATTTTGCGATTTATATCTTCTTCACTTTTTTTCCCAATTCATTTGGCATGATAGAGTGAATGAAACACTTCTTTTTTTACCAATATTTCTGCCTATTTTACCTTGTTGTACTGTCTTCTAGCTTTCAATATTTCTTCCGTGAAGTCTCATGCTGGATACCATTTTCCCTGCTCGCAGCTGATTAAATCTTTTGACTGGCTATCCTAAGGATTTGGCTTATTAAAGTTATGTAGCTTTCAAAATAAAAATTCTGCTTATGTTTTGTAAGATTCAGACTTAATGTTTTTGTTGCTGTGGTATAATTCTTATTCCCATTCATTTTCAATCATTTATTGTTAGTATATAAAAATAAAAATAATTTTTGTTGGTGATCTTATATCCAGGAGCCCAGCTAAACTCGTTTGCTAGAACAGTGAGACAAAAAATCAAAACAATTAGCCAGATGTGGCGGCGCATGCCTGTCGTCCCAGCTACTTAGGAGTCTGAGACAGGGAGATTGCTTGACCCCAGGAGTTTGAAGCAGCAATGAGCCATGATTGTACCAATGTACGCCAGCTCAGGCAACAGGGCAAGACCCTGTCTCAAAGAAGAGAAAGTGTCTTTAATTATTTTCTATATAAAAAATTATGCCTTTTGTGAATAGAAGCAGTTTTATTTCTCTTTTTGGAACTGTATTTTTTTTTTCTCATTTCACTGGCTAGGCCATCCAGTGATATTGAATAGGATTGGCACATGTGAATATCCTTATGTTTTTCCATTCTTAGAGATAACAATATTTAGTTTTCCACTATTAATTATGATGTCTCTGATGAGTGTTCAATTGGTACTTGAAAACAATATAAATTGTGTTGTTTGGTGGAGTTTTCTACTCATGTACTTTAGGTCAAAGCTGGTTAATTATGTTGTTCAACTCTTCTGTTTACTAAAGTGACTTTTTGTTCTATTGACTCCAGAGAGGAATGCCAAAATTTCCAAATATATCTGTGGATTTTTCTATTTATCCTTTCAGTTCTATTTATCTTTGCTGCATCTATTTAGAAAAGTTTTATATTGATAAATACACATTTTGAATTATTAGGTCTTCATCGTGAATTGACCCTATTTATCAACTGACCCTTGATCATTATAATATTAAGAATATTCTTAGATATTCCTGGTGAATTAACTCACTTATCACAGTGAATGTTCCTTGTTCTAAAATCTACTTTAATTTTATATAGACTCTTTAGCTTTTGAGTAATGGTTGCATAGAATATATGTATATATAGCCATCCATTATATTTTAACCTATCCATGTTTCCATGGTTTGAATATTTGTTCCCTCTAAAACCCATATGGAAATTTAATTCCCAGTGAGGCAGTATTGAGAAGTGGGGCCTTTAAAAGGTGATTCAATCATGAGGGCACAGCCCTCATTAGTGGATTAATACATTTATGGCTTAATGGAGTAATCGTTTAAAGAGTTGTTATGGAAAGGGAACTAGTTACTTTATAAGAGGAAGAGTGACCTGAGCTAATGTGCTAATACACTTAGAACTCCACCATGTAGTGCCCTGTGCTGCCTCAGAACTCTGCAGAGAGTCCTCACCAGCAAGAAGGCTCTCACCAGATGTGACTCCTTGACCTTGAGCTTCTTAACCTTCACAACTGTGAGAAATAAATTGGTTTTCTGTATAAACTATCCAGGTTCAGTTATTCTAGTATAAGCAACAGAAAGCAGACTAACACACATATTTTACTATTTGAAGCAGATTTCTTGTGAACAGCAGTATATAGTTAGGTTTTCCTAACTAATGTGATCATCTCTGTCTTTTTATTGTAGTATTTAGACCATTTACACTTAAAACAATCATTTATGGGGTTGGATTTAAATCTACCATCTTGCTTGTCATTCTCTATTTGTTCCATGTTATTCATTCTTCTATTTCAATTTTTTGTCTGGTTTTGGCTTGTGTATATTTTATAATTTGACTTTTTACCCTTACCTTATTAATAATCCTTCAAAAATATTTTAATGCTATTCTAGCACTTACATTATACTTCTTGAATTTATTACAGTGTGTAGAAAATATTAATCTTCCCAAATCAAAGTTTTACCCTTTTCTCCTGGATTCTGGAAGATAATCTCTAAATACTTGGAATATTCTGCCTAATAAGAGTGTCTTTATTTACTTGAAGTCCCTGGGTCATTCTAAATAGTCTATGCTAACCACATGATCTATGACAGTTATCAGTTTCACTTCTGGGTAAACAGGAGACTGAGGTCAGCTACATGGTTGATCACCATATCTCTGAAATCAACCCTCAATAAAACACTGGACACTGAGTGTTTGAATGAGCTCCTTCAGTTGACAATGCTCTATACATTGCCACACATCATTGCTGGGAGTAATAGGCACTGTCTGCACAGCTCTGTAGAGAAAAGACAACTGGTATCTCATACTTGTTGACTCCTGGACTGTCCCTGCTATGCCTCTTTCATCAGCTGCTATATAACTCAGTAGCCTTTTACTGTAATAAAATGTAACTAGGAGTATAATTGTTTTTGTGTATTCTGTGAGTTTTAGCAAATTATTGAAACTTCTAATAATATACTATTTCACAAAATGTGTAAGAACCTTACAACAATATAATTCCAATTTTTGTCTTAAATTGAATATGATATTATCACACATTTTACTTTTATGTATGTCATAACTCCCAATATGCATTATTATTTTTTAAATCCATAATAGTTAAGAAAATTTTAAAAACAATTTAAGTATTACATATTTATCTCTGATATTACAATTTTTGGATCTCTCTTTTTTAGTAGATTAACATTTCTGTCTGATATGATATTCTACTGGTTGAAGCACTTCAACTATTATTTCTGATGTCATATATCTTCTGGTCATGCATTCTCTCATTATTTGTTTGTAAATGCCTTTTTAAATATTTTTACAGGGTATTTATTGATTGACAGTTAATTTGTTTAAGTAATACTTTAAGAATGTCAATTTACTGTTTCCTGGCTTTCACAGTTTCTGGTGAGAAGTATACTGTAATTCTTACCTTTCTTCTGTATGTAATGTATCTTTTAAAAAATATTTAGCTTTTAAAAACACTTTCATTTTAGTAGCTTAATGAAATAATTCTAAGTATTTTGTTTTCTTCTTTCAAAATTTATTCGTTTGGAGTTTTCTGATCTTTTGGGGCCTGAGTTTTAGTAACTATCATTAGTTTTTTAAAAAAATGTTTTGCTCTTGTATTTTAAAATATGTTTTCTTCAACATTACTTTTGAGGTCTCCAATTACATAGATATTAGAATCTTTGTTATTAATTAACTGTTCTTATAGACTCTGTCCTGGCTCTCAAACTCAACTAATTTTTCTCTTTGTGTTTTAGTTTCAAAAATTTATGTCAGCCTATTTTCAAATTCAGTAATACTTCACTTGACTGTGTTCATCAATGGCATTCATTATCTCTTTTGCCACTATTCTTTTACTTTTTGCTTTATAGCATTTCCATCTTACGCCTTCTTACAATTTTCCTCTCTTTTCTGAAATTCATCTTCTGCTTAGGTATGTTTTATATTATTAATAATTATCCTTTACATTTTTATTGTATTTTTTTTTTGGAAGTCACTGTCTGATAGTTGCAATTTCTGGGGTATCTCTGAATCTGGTTCTTTTGTTTGCTTTTCTCTTGAAAATGGGTTGTATTTTGTGTGCGTATGTGTGTGTAGTTTTTTTCAGTTTGTAGCTTTGAGATAAACAGTAAAGAACAGTAGAGATTCAGTTCAATAATATTTACACCTGGTAATGGGCAAACCTTTATGTCACTGTAAAAATACTCAGGAGTTAAGCTCTTGAGTTGGGTTGTGTGTTAAGACAATCTTTAGTCCATCCAAGGGCTGAAAATTTTTCTAGAGTTGTATCAATCATTTAAAGAAGAATTAATAGCATTTCTTTAAGAACTGTTCCCAAAAAACAGAAAAGGAAGGATACTTTCAATCCATGTGCTGATACTAAAATCAGGTCAAGATAGGAAAGAAAAGTATAGAGCAATGTCTCTTATAGATATAGATGCAAAGATTCTCAAATATGTAGTAGCAAACCAAATCAAGCAACATATAAAAATTATATACAATGACTGAGATTTATCCAAGACATGCAAGGTTGATTTAATATTTGAAAATTGATAAATGTAATATACCATAACAATAGAATAAAAAACAAAACTCACATTCAAGCCTTAATAAATTCAGAGAAGTATTTGCCAAAATTCAGTGACCTTTTATTATAAAACACTGAACATACTATTCCTTAACCTGATAAAAGAAATCTATGAAAAACTCACAGGTATACTTATACTTAATGATAAAAGACTAGATGTTTTACCCCTAACATCAGAAACAAGACAAAGATGTCTATTCTCATCACATATATTTAATATTACAATGGAGATTTTGCACATGGCAACACATAATAAACACCACTAAAAGACATTCAGATTGGAAAAAAATATAAAGCTATCACTATTCACAGACAACATGTCTTATATATAGAAAACTCTGAGGAATCCACCATAAATCTTTTAGAACTAATAAACAAGCTAAGAAATGTTGCAAGACACTAGATTAATATACAAAATTCATTTCTGTATCTAAACACATGCAATGAACAAAATGAAAATAAAATGAATGAAATCCTTATGTTTATAATAGCATAAAACAATAAAAAGACTCAGAAATAATTTTTACAAAATAAGTATAAAACATATACTTTGAAGTACAAAACTTTCTTGAAAGAAATTAAATCAGATCTAAATAAACAAATCACAGGTTTGTGGGTGAGGAGACAGTATTGTTAAGACATCAAGACTCCTCAAAGAGATTTAGAGATGTAACACAATATCTTTTAGAATTCCAGTTGGCTTCTTTGTAGAAATTGACAGGTTGATCCTAAAACTTGTATGAAAATGCAAGGACTCAAAATAGCCAAAACAATATTTAAAAGAAAATTTAAAAAAAAATTTCAGGACTCAAATTTCTAAATTTTAAAAGTGACTAGAAAGCTACATGAATCTGGACAGTTTGATACTAGTATAAGAGTAAACTACAAACTATGATCGATGCAATAAAATTGAGAGCTCAGAAATAAATATATCCATTTATGGTCAATTAATTTTAAGAAATGATGGTAAATAATTAAATGTGGAGAAGAAAATCTTTCAATAAATGGAGCTGGGAAAACCAGATATTCAAATACTCAAAAAGGGCAAGAGGGATTGGATCTCTTCCTCACACCACACATAAAAATTAACTCAAATGAATCGAATAGCTAAATCTAAGAGCTAAAACTATACAGAAAAAAATACAAAAATATCTTCATGATATTGGATAGTTCATAAATATCATTTTGGATACATCATGACATTGGACATTGTTTTCATAGATATATCAGAAGCACAACCAACAAAAGAAAAAAAAAGATAGATACATTGGTCTTCATCAAAATGAAAAACTGATTCTCAAAGGATACCATTAGTAAAATGAAAAGATAACTCACAGAATGGGAGAAGGCATATGCAAATTATATATCTAACATGGGTCCTGTATAAATAATATATAAAATACTCTTACAACTCAATAATAAAAAGACAGCCCAATTTAAAATGGTCATAGGATCTATATAGACATGCATTTTCCCAATAAAGATACACAAATGGACAATAAATGTATGAAAAGATGTTAACATCATTAGCCATTCGGGAATTGCAAATGAAAAACACAATGAAATACCATTTATCATCCACTATGTTGGCTGGAATAAAAAATACAGATAACCAAGTGTGGTCAAGGTTGTGGATAAATCTGAATGCTCATACACTGCTGGTGGGAATGACAATAATGTAGCCACTTTGGAAAACCATGTGGCAGTTCTTCAAAAAGTTAAATATCAAGTTACCATTTGATTTAGCAATTTGAATCCTAAGTATACCCCCCCAACAAAAGAAAACATATGTTCACACAAAGAGTTTTACATGAATATTTACAGCATCATTATTTATAATAGCCTAAAAGTGGAAACAACTCTCATGTCCACTAACAAATGAATAAATTAACAAAATGTAGTATATCATTTGGCTCTAAATAGTAATGTAAGATTTATACATGCTACAATATGTATGAACCTCGAAAACAATATGCTAAGTGAAATAAATCAGTTGCAAAAGGCCACATACTGTATAATTCTATTTTTATGAAATGTCTGGTATATGCAAATCTGTAGAGACAGAAGAGTTGGGTGGGAGGGGGAAACAGAAGAGGATTGGGAGTAATATCTAAATGGTACACAGGTTCTTTGGAAGGGTGGATAAAAAGATTCTGAAATTGATTGTGATGATGGTTAATGCAGTTCTGTGAATGGATTACAATCACTGGATGGTGAACTTTAAATTGGTGAATTATATGTTGTGTGAGCTGTTAGCAGCTGAATAAAGCTGTTACCCACCCTCAACAACAACACAAAAAAATCCTCCAGTGTTAAATCATCCGTTGTCTTGTGCTTAGGGAGGGTGCTATGGCACCAGAGGGCTTTTCTTTCATTATTATCATTATTATAATTTTTTGAGGCAGAGCTCATTCTGTCTACCAGAATTCTGTACGATGGTGCGATCTCGACTCACTGCAACCTCCACCTGCTGGGCTTAAGAAATTCTTCCACAACAGCCTCCAGACTAGTAGCTGGAACCATGGGCGTAGCCACCACGCCCAGTTCATTTTGCATTTTTTTTTTTTTTTTGTAGAGACAGGGTTTCCCCATGTTGCCCAGGCTAGTCTCAAACTTCTGGCCTCAAGCAATCCTCTCTCCTTGGCTTCCCAAAGTGCTGGGATTACAGGTCTGAGCCACTGTGCCCAGCCCAGAGGGCTTTTCTTAGTGCCTGTGTTCCACTTGCCCCTTTCATGCCTGTCTACACGTGCACAGAGCTCCAAGCTCTTTCGTCTCTCCCATGGTAACTATCGTTTTTCTTACTTAGTACTTTGCCAGGGTGGTGGTTGTGACTTTGTTCCATCCTCAGTCTGAGTCAGGCCCCGAGTGTCTGAGCATCAAGGGGAGGGCTGTCAGTCTTTCTGTCTCTTCTCTCCATGGCAGCCAAGTTCTTCTTTGTATTTGTGGAAAAATCTCCTGTAGAGAGATTTGCTGGTACATCACTTAGTGTTAAGTAACCTCTAAAGGCATTGATACAGGCTGGTGGAAACCAGCCCCAGAGTATTATTTTCTTTTGCTTTTCCTTTTATCCTCCCACCAGCCATCATGGGTCTTTGCATGTACCCCGAAGGTAGTAACACTTATTACTCCTCCTTAGAACCTTAAAGATTTAGTTTCAAATGAGATAGTATCTAAGGTAGGAAACTGAGGGCAATGAGACTCTGGGCCTTTTCCACAGGAGCTCCGCATCCCCTCCGGCCCGTCTGCACTAATAAGCAGGTATATGCATGTGATTCCCTCTGCTCCTCTGTCCTAACACCAATATTTCTTTTGACCACCTGATGAGATTCCATGGAAAAGAGCCTGCAGCTGAATGCACTCCTATCTTGTGTCAGTGGCCTTCACATGTTCTATACTGTTGTGTCACCCTATGACACTGCCTTCAGCAATCTATTAAAATTTTAGTTGATGTCTTTCACCTGCTTATATGGCGACCCTCGTCCTGTGCTCTGACACAAAAGTTGGACTACTTGTCTCATCTCTCCAGGGAGGGGTGTGCCCATCTTTAGTTATTCAAACTATTCTGATGAGTTCAACAGAAGTTATGATTTATTTAGTTTATACAGATTTTTCTTACTGTTAGTATGAGAAAAATGCTTTCTCAAGCTTCATAATTCCTAGTAGAAGTAAAACTCATTTCTATTATTTTGCCATTATAAATAGTTCTACAGTAATCATGTACATACATACATTAGCATACACTGAAGATTTTTTCAATAGGAAACACTATTAAATGTAGAAATGTAATGTTAAACAGTGTATTTTAAATTTTAATTGCTCTTGCCAGATTTCTTCCCATATTCTACAAAGATGATAACAATTGACACTTTTGTTGCATATCTCTGCCAACAATAAAAATGACACTTTAAAAAAGTTCACTAATTTTAGTGGTATAAAGTTATGCTTTATGATTACTTTGAGGTAAATTCCATAATTACTTTTAATTTTGTCACTAAAATTTTCTATTCAGGGAATTGTTTTTTTTTTGCTACTTTTTTGTTTTTTGGAGAGTTGTTTGTATCTTCTGTATCTTTTAAAGATCCCTGTGTCTTTACAAATATAAGCATTTATAATAGTTTGTCATCTATATTATTTTTCCAAAGCCAATCATTTGCCTATTGATTTTTTAATTTTAGATTTTGGCATATAAAATTTACATATTTATGTATTCAAATACTTATTTGAATTTATATATCCAAATATGTATTTGAAGTTTTATATATTTATGTCAAATAAATATTTGAATATGTAAATTTTATATGGGTTTCTTGTCTTAGTTAAAATTCTCTCGCTTTCCTTAGATTCTAAACATGTAATCTCCTAAATTTTCTGCTAAGGGTTTCAATTATTTCAATAAAAAATTAAGTGTATAATCAATTTTTAATTATTTTTTGTGTATATTATGATAAAGGGATATAACTTTAATTTTCCCTTAATTCACAGTTATTTTCCATCCATCCTTCATTAAATAAATCATCTTTTTCCACTGAATCAAAATATATTATTGTGACATATTAAATTTCTGTTTTTTCTTGGACCTACTTTTGGATTTTCTATTTGGTTTCAATAATCTATATATCCATTCTTATGCACTATCACATCAATTATATCATAGTGGAGTTTTAGTTATTCTGATATCTGTTAAGGAAAATTCCTAGATCACTTTCATTCCTGTTTTTCTCTTTCATGATTTTCTTGATTATTATTAAGCATTTATTACTTAATATAAACTTTATGATAATTTTGAACAATATTAAGTTAGATAATTTTAATTTACATGTTGGGTTTTGGTGAGTTTTCTACAATGAGCATGACTGTTATCTATAACTAGGAAGAGCTACATGATACTTTTGAAAAAAGAAAAATAAAGAGAAGGATATCGAGAATGAGGTTTTCCACATCTACTCTAAGCTATGCAAAAGCTAGATTAGATGTTGTGGGATACAAGCTTTGAGGCAGATAAAGAGAAAAATGGATCAGTGGTGCTTGCTTCTGAAAGTTATGAGCACCAAGCTGTGCACCCTAGGGGGTAGACGAGATATCACACTCACATCCTATGAAACATTTTTGCAATATGAAAGGAGAAATTAGACAGATAGATAGATAGATAGATTCACACAGGTTTTCATGAATGTGGCTAGATATTGCAGCCTGACTTGGGCACCTTAGGCTTTGGTTTCCCAGTTAAATTTTAAGGAACACTAGTATCATTCTCAACATCTGAAAGTGTTCCTTGCTCAAGTGTGTATGTGTTGGGCTGGGGTGGGAGAGGAGATTCAGCTTTTAAATTCTGAAAGAGCTCAGAAGAAAGATGGACCTGTAGCTTTATTTCATTCAAAATTTCTCAAGTTTAAGTGAATGTGCAGTCTGAGCCATATAGTCAACTTTTAATGGTATCTACACGATATACTGTGAAACACATTAGTCTAGAGAGAGAGTAAGAGAGAGAGGTGTCAAATGGGTTCATGAGGCAACTAAGATGCTAAGAAGGTGGAGTGTGTCACTGGAGTGAATTTATGTTTATTTGAATTACTTCTGGCCAAAGCAGAAAAATTTTTACAAAAATCTCAGAAACATAAAAGTCTATCTGAATTCTTGCTAGATATACATTTGGTTGTCCGTAGATTATGCCTTGATTCTGGAAAGAAGGAGGAAAAATTTACAAGTGGTATAGTTAAAATTCTCAATTCCCTTTCTAATAACGTCCCGATTAAGTCATTGTTCATTTTTATTTATGTCTTGCATATTATTTTCCTTTGAGGCTGACAGTTGGAGTTTAGTTCACTTAAAAACAAATCTCTTCCACGCTTTTCCCTCTTGTCAAGTCTTATTCTTTGCTGGAAAGGTGAGCAGCAGCCTCTGAAAAAAGAAAATGTTCTGCCTCATTTTCCTGAAGCAACCCTAGTTAACTCTTTGCCTTTAACGGAAGTAAGAATATACATTGAGGTAGAAAAACTGTAACCGTAACTACTCAGCGTCATCTTATGTAACATTACCATTTCCATAGGTGTGTAGAGCTGTTCTGAGAAATCAAAGCACTTGTACACCTATTTTATACTTGCATTTTAAAAAGTGCATATAAATTGTGCTTACAAATACTGTATACATACACACATATGAACTGATTACTTAGCATTTATTCTAGTTTAAATTCTTAGGAATTAAAATAGACAAGTATTATGTATAACAGCTGTAAGGTGGAGTAACTCATTGGGTGTGGGAGCTAGAAATTGGGGTATATTCAGTTACGCTGAGGAGCTGCACTGAGGAATCTCTAAGGTTTGTTGACCTCGAAGATTTCTATGTTTTATTTTCCCTGGGAGGAAAAAATGATTTATTAAGGAAAGACAATAGTTTCTACATATAAGAAGTCAAGATATAGCAGAATTAGGACTTTAACTCTGGAATTCTGTTCTTAATACGTGACTGCTTCATTAAAGCACACTTTTTCATTTAATTTCTCACTTTGTGCCCTGTGTTTTGAAGACTGAATAAACAAGAGAATGTTATTATTTTAAGATTTCTGAATTCAGATGGAATGAATAGTCAGCTAGTGATGAGAGGCTTCTGTATCAGCAGAGACATGACACTGCCAAGTCCTGGAAGCATGACCCCCTTCTGCCTGAACAGATGGTAGATAGAAGCAATGTCTTGAAAAGCTGAAGAAAGCAAAACTGAAAATGGTTTCTGGAAGGGAGTTTCAGGGTGTTGTGTGGCCATTCACTACATCTCTATGTCAGTTTATGATGTATTCTACGTTTTCCCTTGCCTTTCATTGCCTGGAACACTCTCCAATTTACTCTTTGTTGTTGTTTTTGTTCTTCTTGTTGTTTGTGATGGAGTCCCGCTCTGCCACCCAGGCTGAAGTGCAATGGCACAATCTCAGCTCACTGCAACCTCTGCCTCCTGGGTTCAAGTGATTCTCCTGTGTCAGCCTCCCAAGTAGGTGGGATTATAGGCACCTGCCACCACTGCCAGCTAATTTTTGTACTTATAGTACAGACGGGGTTTCACCATGTTGGCCATGGTTGTACAGGTTGGTCTCAAACTCCTGACATCAGGTGATCTGCCTGCCTTGGCCTTGAAAAGTGCTGGGATTACAGACATGAGCCACCATACCTGGCCTCCAATTTGCTTTTTGTAAGGCATCAGAAATGTAAGAGAAAAGAAATTCAAATTTAGTAAACAGACTTTGGGAGAATACTAAGCTTCTCTGTACCTATTAATTTCTCCTGGTGATGTACACCAGGGAATAAGAAGACTCAAAGAGGAAATCTAAAGAACTTCCTCTTGTAGGAAAATGGAATAGTCATACTTTTCCTGATAACTAGGCACATCGCGCATTATACATAAAACAAACGTAGGAAGACTCATTTGTTATAGTCCAACATACCTTTCTGATTATTTGCTTATTTACTTTTTTTGGTTTAACTCCTTTCTGTGGTTCAGATTGGATAATTTCCAGTGCTCTGTCTTCCAGGTCACTGATTTTTCCCTCTGTTCTCTACATTCTCCTATTGAACCCAGTCATTTTTATTTTGGTTACTATGCTTTCAGTTCTAAAATTTAGCTTTCACTTCTTTTAAAAATGTATCTTCTATTATCTTGTTTAGTCATCTGATTTATTTGCTTAGGCTTAATTTTTTTTTTCATTTCTTTCCAGCATTTTTCTTCATTGCTTATTAAAGCACTTCTGTGATATCTGCTTTAAAATCCTTATCAGATAATTCTAACATTTTTTGGTATCTTGATGTTATTAAATATTAATTGCTTTTTTTCTCATTTGAGTTTCTTGTGATATTTTTGCATGATTAGTGATTTTTCATTTAAACTTGGATATTTTCATATTGTGTCACAAGGCTCCTTTTCTTATTTTAACCTTCTGTGGCAGCTGGCTTTGTCCAACACTACTTTGGCAGGGGAAGGAAGGCACTGCCTCGCTACCGCCAGGTGGAGGTCGCAGTCCAGGGTCCCCACTCACCATCCATTGACATTTGAAGACAGAGGAGCTGCCTTGTGGACCATAGGGGAGCTCCTGACTCCTCTGATGCCACCCCAGTGGAAAGGGATTAGGTCTCCTTGTTAGTTTTGGGTGAGTATTGAAATCCATGTCTCCTGATACTTCATGTGTGGAGGTCTTGGTACTGGTCCACAGAGGTGAAAGTCCCAGCGCCCACTTCTCTGTCTCTTGCATTATTCTTCCAGGGGTGTTGGAACACTTTCCTAAAGTTTCATGAGGGTGGAAGTCTAGGTTCCCCTCTCAATTGCTAATATAAATCGTAGTTTGGTAATAGTGTTTTGTGTGATGTTTGACTGTGTAACTGGAGAGCTCAGTTTTAAAATATTTTTTGATCACCTACTTTCTTTTTCTTCCTTTCCTCCCTTCTCACTCCTTTGTTCCTTTCCTCTCTAGACATTGTCCTTTGGCAATGCATGCTTATCTAATTATGTTCTTGCTTGAGAAATTCTAGAGACTAATGTTGAAACAAATCAGGTATGGAGCCCTGACTGCTGAATCTGCTTGCTTAGGGAGAGTCACAATTAGTCCACCACCATGGGGTAGAAGTCAAGATAATGCCAACCAGACCTCCAGATAGGTAGTTGTCCAAGATAGCCAACAGAACTAAGACACACAGCCTCTGCACCCTCGCCACTCCTGCATGTCTCTCAAACCAACTTTCCCTTTAAAAACCCTATGCTGGGTTTTAAAATTTGAGATGGTTCTTTAGAATGCTAGTTCACCACCTTCTTGGTTTGCTGACTCTCCTTTTAAACCTGATTTTCCTCCTACCAACCCTTGCCTCTCATGTCTGACTTTTGTGTGGTGAGCAGTGGAACATGGCTCTGGTTACAATTGGAAGAGAGTTATTATCTTTTGAAAGTTTCCTGTCTTTCTAGATTATTCCTTTCCTGGTCCTTTGAATAAAGGGAGTGCCGGCTCTTTTGGGATCTTTTCCTCTGTACTTGTTGGTGTTTCTTGGTTGCTAGCTACCCCATTTCTAAGTGAAAAATATAGGCAGCAAAAAAGATGACTCAGGGAAATCACCACTGTGCTGTTCCTTACACACTGAGGGCTTCAGCTGATTTCTTCTTCTCTCCATGTTTCCGAATTTTCTTTTATTTCTTTTGTACATACTGTCCACAGTTCTTAGTTATAAATAGTGGGAAAAATAGAGAGAAAACACTTTTTCTTCTCAGAAATGTAATCTTCTATAGTGATTTTTAATATGCTTGGATTTATTTCTTCCATTTTATTTATTCTTTTTAAAAAAACCTGCTTTTTGGTGCTTCATGTTTCCCTTTTTCTCTATCCTTTAGTGTTTTCTTCTTTTTCTTACTGTCACTGATTTACTGTTATATGTTCTCTTCATACTTATTTAGTAACTACTGTTATTTCTATTGGTTTAGTAACTCTTAAGTTTTTAATATGTATGCTTGACTTTTCAGATTAAAAAATTAAAATATACTGCTTCCTCCCCCATAAAGATACAAAGATTTTAGAGCTTTAAAACAATTTTTAAGAGCCCCGTCTTTCACTTAGAGCAGATTATTTCCTTAAATGTTCTATAATTTTGGTTTATAAAATGATTTGTTGTTGAGATTTTCAAAGCTGTTTAGTTGGCTTCATTAGAGATATTTGTGAGGTTTTGTGTATCTTTTGTTAAGCTTCTCAGAGTTGTCATTGGTCAAGCACTATTTTTTATTAGCTTGGAAATGGGTAGTCTTGAGTCATTCAGTTATAAAAAACTTTAAATCCCCAATGCATATGTTACAAATTCTTAGTGAGAGGTAATTTTTGCAACATACAAGCCAAACCAAAATAAAATAAATAAATCATAGGAGACCACAAATACAAGTACACATAAAACCAAACAAACTTCTGTGACTCTTCCTATTTTTGTGCCTAGTTGTTTTCCTAGTATACCCACATGCTAAGTCTGTAGTTCTATAGAGGTTCTTATTTTATATGATAATCTCAGTTTTACTTCTCTGTCTTGAAGGAGTCAAGGCTTGTCTCTCACCTCTTCGTGGATGTTAATATCCTAGTTCCCGAACAGCTTCAGCAGTTGACATCTCCTCATGCTACTTGGGGTAGTGAGTTTCATATTGCTGGAGATGTTCTAGCATCCATAGAAGGGGTATGTCATTAGAATGTGTGATTCCTCAAGATGTCTTTAACTCTCAGATTATCAGATTCTGCAATAATATTACCTAGCATTTCATTCCCACTGATTATGTAAGCAGTTGGCCATTCAGTGTGACTCATTGTCCCGTTTATGTGATATCGTTATTCATAAACACTGAGTATAAATGGTCAGATGCCATACTAGGTGTTTGATGACACAGCACATAACATGATTTGGGTACAGAGCAAAGGGCATAGTGATGAAGTATTGCATGAGCAAAAGAAGAATAATATGGAAAATGATCATATCTTTTCCTTGGAGATTCTTATAAAAAATACTTTCAAGTCTTGGGCAAAGAACTGACTCTGTTCTTTTAGACATGATGATAAATATAGATGTTATGTTCCTATCATTGATGATCCAATAAATAGAATCCCTAGACACCTTTCAAAAGTACTGTGTGACAAACAGGATGTTATAGGCCACTGTGCCTTCTAGTGATATGTGGAAAATTTGATAAAATGCACCAAATGTTCTGAACACAAAAAGTACCATGTACCATAAATGATGAGTGATGATCTTAATGGTATGGAATGGCCACAGGAACAAGCTGCTTCCTCCTTTCAAACCGGGTAATATTGCTATTTCTTTATAAAGGACTTTAAGTTGCCTTGTACAAACCTGGTTCTCGAAGGCTGAAGATTTTTTAGACTCAATGCCCCATCCAGAGAGATTTAGTCCACTCCCTTTCTCTTTTAAGTTAAAGGAAGCATGTTTTCTTTGTAAGCTGTGCTGGGGAAATATCTCATAACCTCACATGGATATTATTTTAGTGTATTAGGAAACTTACCTTCATCCTTTGCTCACCTTCAGATTCATGGGTGCTGGTTAACTACTTTCATGAAAGAACAACATAGACATAAAATGAGATGGAATAGAGTAATCAACATTTTAATGTTACATTTGCCAGTAATCTTACTGGTTAAATGACCATTTATTTTGTCTGTATGGAGTTTGAAGTGTTATACAAGTAGGCGTTAATTTGGTTGATCTAGTGATATATTGTGCTTGTGTATGTAAATGCTTTTCTGTTCTGCTTGATAATGTATGCAGTTGGCCATTCAGTGTGACTCATCAGGCTTTTAAAATTTGGCGTGAGAAGCATTAGTAAAATTGCTGTGAAGAATGATTCAGCTTTCACAGCTGGATCACCTTCCAAAATGCTGTTCTCAAGCACATTTGTTCCGTAGGAGACTGTTGTGATCTGCTGCCTAACTTACCTCCCTCCTCCTTGGGTTTAGAGACCCAAGGCAGTACTCACTTTCCTTAGAAAAATCCTGTGCTATGTTGGGTAAAGAGCAGATCAGAGAAGATGCTGCAGGTGTTCACGGCTAACAGTGTCAATGTCTAATCAGCTTAAAAAATTCCAGAAGAGAGGAAGAATGCCATTAAAAACAAATTTTGACTGGGCGTAATGGCTTATACCTACAATCCCAGCACTTTGAGAAGCCAAGGTAGGAAGATCACTTGAGCCCAGGAATTCGAGATCAACCTGGGTGACACAGTGAGACCCCTATCTCTACAAAATATAAGAGAAAGTTATCCAGGCATGATGGTGTACACTTTTAGTCCCAGCTACTTGAGAGGCTGTGGTGGGTGGATAGCTTGAAACTGGGAGGTCAAGGCTGCAGTAAGCTGTGATCATGCCACTGCACTCCAGCCTGAATGACAGAGCTAGACCTTGCCTCAAGAAAATAAAAATGAATACAAAAATAATAAATTGTATGTATTATAATATAGTATGAGCCACAAACTTAGCAAATCTACAATGAATATGAAATATTTTCTTTGATTATAGATATTCTGCACACAAGATCGGGATACTATACAAATTAGTTCTGTGTCTTAATTTAAATAAATTTATCTCTCTAGCTCACCTTGGTTTACTGCTCCAGTTGGCAATATTCCAAAAAGACAGAAAACACCTATTTGGTTTGTTTTTTAAACAGGGTCTCACACTGTCACCCAGGCTGGAGAGCAGTGGCATGATCTCAGCTCATGGCAATCTCTGCTTCCTGGGTTCAAGTGATTCTCCTGCCTCAGTGTCCCCAAGTACCTGGGACTACAGGAGACATCATAATGCCCTGCTAATTTTTGCATTTTTAGTAGAGATGGGACTTCATCATTTTGGCCAGGCTGGTCTCAAATTCCTGACTTCAAGAGATCGGCACACCTTGGCCTCCCAAATGCTGGAATTACATAGGTATGAATCCCCGCACCTGCCAACACACATTTTTTTTTTTAAGTCTAAGTTTTGGATCTGAATGCATCCTCAAACAGGAAGCACAGTTAGGCCAAATGGCCACAGTAAAGCTCCATTCATAGTCTCTAAAATGAAAGACATAAAATATTTTAGAAGGACATGTTGGAGGCTACGTGAGTTTTTTCTGCTGCCTCATCACAAAATAGTTTCATGTGTTGGCAAGTCCAGAGAAGAGAAACTGAAGTGTGTTCAGTTCAATCTCACATCCAGAAGATACTGAATCATGTTTGGAGATTTTAAGGTTTCTATTTTCTGGGAAACTTGTACAGAAAACATTTTAATGTTATGTTTGAACATCACCAAATAACAACATGGTATTTAATAACTGTTCATAAAAACAAACTAACAAACTTCATTGCACATTTAGGATCACTGAATTGCCCAAATTCTCCGTCCTTTAAGATGAGAGATTTTCAGAGCTTGATGTGAATGAGTGAAACCTGTTGCCTTATTCATTAAATCTTCACCACATTTCACTTTCCCTTTCCCTAATTTTTACTGGGATCTGAGAAAACACGTAAATATAAAGAGAAGAGTTTGAAAAAAATGAGAAAAGGATTTGGAGAAAAAGAGATGAAAATGTTGATGAGGAGAGACAGAGACTGAATGTAGAAATGGATAACAACCAGGTCCTGTATAAAAATGACCTGGAGCAACCTGATCAGGAAGTGAAGCCTCCTTATCTTCAATGAACAGCCCAAGAAGCCAGAGTGCTCTGAGTCAGATTTGTAGGAAGCCGGATTGCGCTCTCTAGTTAGAATCCAGGACACTGCACAGTAACTTCTGTAACAGTCGACCTGCAGTGGCCAGGGCTTGATTAATAACTGACAGCTTCCCTACTTCTTGTCTCCACTCCCAACACAGAACCAACCAGAGAAAGCCAAATATGCACCCTTACCCGATGACATAGGATGTCCTGTTTCTGGTAAGCCCACCCACAACTCTCCCATGCCAACTGCCTGCAATCAGGGCACACCTGAAGCCTTCCTCCCTTCACCCATCATGAAGCTTTTCCACTCCTTCATCTGCTTTGAGTCTCTGCTTAAAAGCAAGTAATGGTGGTTGACTCCCTTGCTATAGCAAACTCTGAAAAAAACAGACTTTGCTTTTCTCATTGGGACTTCATTTATTCCTGTAGCAGAAAAAAAGAAGTTAAGGAAAAGAGAAAAAGAAAAGCCGGTTTATAAAACAATGAAAAAGGAAATTAGCATTTTTCATATCACAATTGCCACAAACACACACTCAAACTCCCAGAAATGAGGGTTTGTAATGAGGTTACTAAGTTCAGTTTCCTTTTGTTATATCTTTTACCTAAGTTTCCTAATAACTTACGTAACGAAATCTTTAGAATTCATCATTCTGGTTTGTTTTTTTGACAGGGTCTCACTCTGTTGCCCAGGTTGAAGTGCAGTGGTGCAGTCGCAGCTCACTGCAGCCTGCCTCCTAGGCTCAAGTGATACTCCTGCCTCAGCCTCCAGAACAGCTGTGATCACCAGTGCATGCCACCACACTTGGCTAATTTTTTTTTCTTTTAGAATTTATAGTTAAACTTTTTTATATAAAACATTTTTAAAATTTTAATTCTTTTTTAGTATTTTTTTTAAATAAATTTTTCTTTTCTTTTAGAGACGGAGTCTCGCTATGTTGCCCAGGCTGGAGCACAGTGGCTATTTACAGGCGCGATCCCACTACTGATCAGCACGGGAGTTTTGACCTGCTCCGTTTCTGACCTGGGCTGGTTCACCCCTCCTTAGGCAACCTGGTGGTCCCCTGCTCCCGGGAGGTCACCATATTGATGCCGAACTTAGTGTGGACACCCGATCGGCATAGCATACAACAGCCCAGAACTCCTGGGCTTGAGCGATCCTCCCACCTCAGCCTCCCGGGTAGCTGGGACTACAGGCATGGGTCGCCGTGCCCCGTGGCTAATTTTTAAAAATTTTTTTGTAGAGTTGGGGTTTAAGTATTGTGACCTGGGGTGTCTCAGTGGTATTTACAAAGATCTGCTTGTATATTTTATTTATAAATTAGTAACAATAACCTCCCTGTTTGATTTATGTTAATCTGTTGCATTTCATTATAATTCTTTCACATTGGTAGTACACCTGACTCAAACTAGTCCTTGTCCCACTGGATGGTGGTTATCTCTGAGAATTCCTCCACAGGTCACCTTAGATTCCCTTGGAATTTGCAAGGGAAGTTCTGGTATCCATGGAAGAGAGAGCTTGTGTTTAACCTATACTTTAGACATGGAAATAGCTAGCTTTGATTCTTGGCACCGGATGGTACTGTGTTAATAGATGCACAAAATGTCTGATTTTATTTTCTCAGAACCATATCTTAAGCATGTCATTTTCTATGTCTATAATTAGAGGATACTACCTCTCCTTCCCATCTCACAGAGCTGTAATAAAACCCAAATAAGATAATATGTGTTTAAAAAACTAGAAATTATTAAGTGTCAAATTATAGGAGAAGATAGGGGAGAAGTAACCTTTACAAAACACCTACTGTTTACCCATGCTGTACAAATATAATCTCATTTAATTTTTACAATAATCCTTTTGGGAAAGGAGATTCAGATAACCTGAGTAATTTCTCAAATAGGCAGCAACCAGCACATTACTCTTATGCTGTTTAAATCCCAATACCCTGTTATCTTTTACATAAAGATGAGATGCAATGTTATTAGAAAAAAAAAGAATGCATCTGGCTCTTTTCAACACTGTATACCTTTTCCAGATATAGCTTGATAAAAGGAGAAGAGTAAGAGTCAATGCCAATTTTTCTACAGTCTCTGAGTTGACATAGTGAAGTGTAAACAGTGCTAGCTGGACAGAGTTGAAAAAAATTCTGTGGTTTTCTTGGCTACTTATATGTCGTTGAGCAAGTCACTCAGATTTTTGTAACTTCTATCTTTCAATTGTAGTTAGAATTGGAAGTAGAAAGATAATTAAGGGAATGCTGCTGCCTACCATTAGAGAGATGAACATGCAACTAATCATTAACACAATTTTGACACTCTTCTGTAGAGTTTTATTATCTGAACAAAGTGCTATGGACCCACAGTCTGTGAATTAATGCTCTGGGGTATGTAGAGGCTGGCCAAGTGGAAAAAAAGCTGAAAATCCAGGTAAAGGTAGGAAACACAGAGTCATTAAAAAGTGTATATTTAAAGAGCAGTGATATTTCTCTCTGGAACCCATTTTCCTCATTTGCAAAATGAAGAGATAAAACACTATCATATCTAAATACCGATTATACTTTCATATTTCAGGATTTTGTTGTTTTCTCTTTTGACATTTGCTTCTAATATTCCACATTTGATGTTAGAGAAAGTTAACTGCATGAAGCAGCCCACTATTTTGCAAAAATAATACAATTAAATTTTAATATGGGCAATTTACTGACAGGCTTTTTCACTCTGACCAGTGAGCTTTTGAGAAACATTAAAAATCAGGCTACTTGAAGGCCAAGACTTTCCTTAACAAGGAGTGATTGCCTCCCTGAGCACATCTGGTTCTCCTATAGACATGAACACAACAGTAGTCTGTATTTCTACTGAGTTTTAAAAGGGTTAAGTGTCAGACATGATCTATTACTGTGGAATGTCATCTAAAATGAATGAGGCTACTGCCCTTAGAGAAAGGATCATTGTTGGCCATCAAAGAAATAGCACTGACATTCAGTCATCTCACTACGCTTTAAGGTGAAGGATCACTTTAGGCAAATAGCAGGCAACTTGTAAGTACTTATTTTAAGAAATTGCTCCCATAGGTCCTAACAAATACCTTCTATAAATGTTGGCAAAACAGTTAATCAACTCAAAAGCTAAAAATATTTCCCAATTTGATTTATTTTGGATTCCAAAGGAAAGAAACATAGGAGCTAATGGTTAATGAGGAGAGAAAAATCTCTCTTAATTCTCAGAAGCAGTCACGGACTGGAAGCTTAACTGAACATAAGGTCTAATTTTTAAAAGAAACCTTTCTCACTTTACTGAGGTAGTTGCGAGGTTCATACCTGGTTTGGCACCCCCATATACTGGTATCAGGGGCTTCGTTTAGTAGATTTGTAAAGTGAGGGTTTTATTAAACTGTTTTGGAAAACAGATACATTCAGTGAAATGCTATATGTAATGTAATAGTCCATTTTACCATGAAACATAAAAGACCAACTTTGTATTTGATTTTTTTTGCAGTATGTCTGTTTTTTCATGTGCACCAAGGTGTAAGTTCTGATAAATAGGGTATGGCTGGTAGGAAGCAAATTCAGCCAAGATTACATACAGTTGCTTGGCAATTGATTGAACTATCACAAAGTTCCTCTCGGGATTTAGATCATACATTCCTTAAAAGTGGGATTGGAGGGGACTAGATAGGAACAATAACAAAAATATACAAATTGTTTTGGTTTGTCTAACAACCTTAAATAAAGAATAGCATCAATCAAAGACACTCTAGGATTTCTAGACCACAACGGAGAGAGATTAAACCTACTCTTTCAAGATTACAGATCCCAATCAGGATATTAATCACCTTATCCCACTTAGTAATATTCAGTAGCTCATTGGAAATGAATGATATTCTGACCCTTAGAATGGATATATCTAAGAGGCTGGGAAACTTTACATTCCTAGAAACTTGTTCTTTTTTTTTTTTTTTTAGACAGAGTTTCGCTCTTGTTACCCAGGCTGGAGTGCAATGGCACGATCTCGGCTCACTACAACCTCCGCCTCCTGGGTTCAAGCAATTCTCCTACCTCCCAAGTAGCTGGGACTACAGGTGCACGCCACCATGCCCAGCTAATTTTTGCATGTTTAACAGAGATGGGTTTTCACCATGTTAACCAGGATGGTCTCGATCTCTTGACCTCGTGATCCACCCGCCTCAGCCTCCCAAAGTGCTGGGATTATAGGTGTGAGCCACCGTGCCCGGCCCCTAGAAACTTGTTCTTAGCTTTCTCTCTACTCATGGAAATGAGCCTTGCTTCCCAGGTATGGAGATGAACACATTAAAGTCCTGTGGCGGACTCTCCTGGTTTTCATCTCCCCGCTTGGTTCTGCAGCTCTTCTTTGAACCTAAGTCCAAATTGGTAATCAAGCAGAACCCAGGTCAGGGCTATTCCTAAGTAATGGGTCCTGCAAACCTATTGACTCCAGGGAAACGTTTCCCAAAATATGGCCCTTGGAACACCTACATAGGAATCAACTGAGTCAAAGTTGCTCAAAAATTAGATTTCTAGTCTCCATTCAGAACTACCAGAACAATCCTAGGAATCTGTATACAAGTTTTATCTTTTCAAGTGATTCTTATATTCACTGATCCTTGGGAATCCCTAAGGTCAATGATAAAAGAACCTGATAAATAAGGACACTATAGATTACAAAATTGCTTGGTGGAATATGCCTGCTCCCCTCACTGTGAAATTGACAGACAATCCTCTAAAATTGCCAGGAAAAAAAAAAAAAGCCGAATTGATAAGTAGGGACCCTTACTGCAGTAGTTAAAGCTTCACAACAGGAGCCACAACACTTAGAAAATCCCCAGATTTGGAGTACAAAATATATGGATCCTGGAGCTAGACCTCTAAGGTACAAAGAAAGTAGCACATTGTTGCACAAGTAGCTTGTCCATAATTCCAGTGTCTAATATTTTTAAAAAGCATTTTGACTTCACTGGTAAATGGAAAACTGAATCCTATTTCTTTGTGGCCCCTGTCTGCGAAGATTTTGTATAGACATATTCTTTAACATTATCCCCTTTATCCAACTTGGATACCAGACTTTATGTTCACCTGTTAATAGTAAGGTACTCTCAACAACCTGCAATGATTTCGACTCATCCACCTGTCACTTCTAGACCTAAGTGCCAGAGAAATTGCAATCATTTCACCCTGCAGGGTCGCTGATTTGTTTCCTGCTGCCGAGAATGTAGGACATTTTGTTTTACCTTTATGAGAAATGGGGACCTGGAAGCACTGCCAAGCCTCAACATGTAGCCACCAGACATTTGCCATGTCCTTGTGTAACCATTTATTCCAGATCATTTTCTTCCTACGTCCTTATTATCTCTGGCCCTTTAAATCCGGTCATTTTTATTTTACCCCTTACATAGCCCAAAATAATAGACACCAGCAGGTACTGTGAGTCATGCTAAGTGTTTCCTGCAAAGAAACAGAGTATGATGGAGGTAACAAATAGATGCTTTGTTTAGCACAGTGGATAAAAATCAGCCATACTTTACAATATCTCCAATGCCTCTTGTCAAGGGGGAGGAAATTAGAGGCATGACTTCTTGTGTATCTTTGTAGAAATCTGTTCAGGTAGCAGAAAGATTAATCTGTGCCATTTCTTATAATGAAGTGCTAGAGACTACCTCAGTTGTTGGATACAGCTGATTATAAAATTATAATAACTCATCTATTTATTATTTAATCTTTGCCAGTCACTATGGAACTCAGAGTTTATTAACAGTAGGAAAAAATTATAGTTTAAAACATCTAAATCTATTATCTCCCACGCAAAATAGAAATTTGCTGAACCTAGTCACTCAGCAAATGATTAATGCATATAAGCTGTTGCCTTAATTTATAAACTCTCACTTAAGGGGCTAAAAGGCAAAAGAAAAAGCACTCCTCTCTCCTCCATCATATTTACGTTTCATATTCCTCTCCACAATATTTTTCTAAGTAAGGATTTTAGCAAACTTCTCAGGCAATTAGTGCAAGATTCTGATCTCTGTATTCTAGTCCCCATCATCCCCAGACCCTGATACTCCCTCATATTCCCAACACTTTCTCAGACTTCCTTCTCTGGGTATTTTTGGCTTTGAAACTCCTCATACCTGCCAAAGTCCACTTTCAAGAGCACTTGCTCTAGTGCTAGACTTCATAGGTCTGAATGCTGGCCCTGCCACTTATTAGCTATGTGATTTTTGGCTGGTGATTATCCTCTATGTGCCTTGGTTTATTTATTTGTAAATTGGGGATAATATCTTAAGCATTTGTGACAAAAAATTATATATATATATATATATGTATATAAATACTTTCAAGCACTATATATATAGATGGAAAGAGAAATAGAATTGAAAATAATGTCTGAAACATAGTAACTACTCAAAACTGTTACTTTATATTGTAATTACAGTTATACAAATGTTTTTCTAATGTCTGCATCAGGGATATTTGGTTGTAAAGGGATATAAAACCATAGAAAGTAACTTAAACAAAACAAACACATACAAATTACATTTTTTTCTGAAGTTAAAGCACTATTCTATGAACCTTAGAAAAGGAAGTGCGGCTGGCTTCCTGAGTATATCCGTGACAGAACTCAGTAAGCCCTGAGCATTTTTAAGGCAGATACTCTTTCTTTGAGGACACATGGTCCCTGCATTTGGTCCAGTCAACTGTAGCCAAAGGTCCGAAATCATGGATCCTGCTTGTTCACTTAGTAATGTGGGAACATACTATATGAGCAAAATGTGAAAAGGCCTAGAGAGAATATATAGATTATTTTGTCTGCTAACCATACATAGTATGAAGCCATGCTCCCATGATGCCTTGGCAGGCTACTGGTGGAAATCTCCTTCTATCCACAGATAAAGTGCAAATAAAGAAAACAGAAAAGATCAGTGTTAAGATGTATCTTCAAGAACATCTTAATGCATAGATCCAAATATTCTATCTCAGACTTACTAATTTTGAGTAAATTTGGGGTAATTTTGTCACATAAATAATGAGAAATCCAAGTTTTTTGAATGTGAATTTTATTTTTGCAGTCTTTTCCTAATTCTCTTTTTAAAATAACACTGCTAGAAGGCTTTTCTTTTTTTCTGAGACAGAGTCTCCCCCGTCACCCAGGCTGGAATGCAATGGCATGATCTCCGCTCACTGCAACCTCTGCCTCCTGGGTTCAATTGATTCTTCACCTGAGCCTCCTGAGTAGCTGGGATTACAGGCACATGCCACCATGCCCTGCTAATTTTTATATTTTTGTAGAGACCGGGTTTCACCATGTTGGCCAAGCTGATCCTGAACTCCTGACCACAGGTGATCCATCCACCTCAGCATCCTAAAGTGCTGGGATTACAGGCATGAGCCACCACACCCAGCTGCCTTTTCTTAAATATAGCATGGAGCAACAGGCTGGATAAGGATGACAGCTTAATGTTTTGTAATATATAATTTAATATAACAGAGTTCCATATTGGATAAATGACTTTTAGACTCTACACATGCTTCCAGACCAAAATAAAAGAAAGAAAGGAAGAAAGAAAGAAAAAAACAAACAAAAAACAAAAAGAACAGCGGAAAAGCTAAACTCCACAAAGAATAAACCCCTCAGAATTTGAAATTATATAAAGAGAATTAAATCCATGGATACTCTGATTAGAGTTCATGATTCTTAAACACTCTGTTTATAACCATTTAAAAAGCAACAGATTCCTCTCATTTAAAATTGAAGCCACAACAAGAGCAACTGTCTATTACTCTAAACATTGTAATATGATGTTAATACAATAATGCCTAGTTGATTGAATTACGGCTATTAATACCCAGTAATGGTTTTTCACTTAAAGTGAGAAAAAAAGGAATTTATATGTCACGTTTCCATCAGAAGTATTTTATCTATTTATTATTAGTAAGTTTTCTCATCAGTGGTCATAGAGGGTTCCACTTATCCCCTGAAATTCTGCAGGGCTATGGGACTTGTTTAGCCTACATAACATGAGCAGTAGTACTGCATGCCATTTTTTGTGAAGCATTTTATTTTCAGCACTTGACTCTCTAGTCTTCTCAAAGATCTTCGCAGTCTACTGCTGTGGACACACCATGAGATCAGAGCAGCCTGGAATGCTGAAGTTTCACATGGAAGAAGGTACACTGATTTCATTCAGGCTTACAATGGACTTTGTGAGAATGAGTAACTTTTATTGTGTATAAATTGCAATTTCGATTCCATCTGCCACACATTTCAGAACTAAATAGACTTCTGAACCCATAGAGGTTAAGGAAATCCCAACACTTCAAAGTTTTGTGAGGAAAGAAGAGACTAGGAAAAATTTCATAGCAAACTCATATCTTCTTTACTACTTGAAGAATAAGTGTAGCATGATGTCTTCATTTCACATACAAATGACTTAGGACCCACAGAGAGGGACTGACTTGATCAAGTTCAAACATTTTGTCAGTGGCGAAGTTTGTTAATGTTTTACAGACAATTTCATAGGGACAGAATATGAGAAATGCATTTAAAAAACAGGCTACAAAGAAAACTCCATAGCTGTTTGCAATTTTAATAAAATAACATTTTGACTAAAACTGCCAGTGGAAATGTATCCTAAATTCAAATCTAAAGGTTCACCCCATTATTTTACTTGAGAAAATAAATGAGTCTACTACAGTACACAGTCCCAGATTAGGTTTACCCTACCACCAGCCTTACCACCAATCCTACCACCAAGAGATACAGGGAGATTCAAGCTCTCTGCCTTTTTGTGTGACTTATACCAAAAAAATAAAAAATAAAAAAGAGATAACAAAAGAAAAGAAGCAAAGCACTAAAGAATAAAGAAAAAAAGAAGACTAGTCGATAACAGAAATGTGGCTAAAATATGAGTCTTTTGATTGACAGTTAATTAGGGGCAGTACGGTTAAAAGACATAAATTCTATTCCCAAACTGAGTAAGATACGATGTTATTTAACTTCATTAGACTCAGTTTTCTTACTGAAAGGACTGACTGAAATCTAAATTTCTTTCTTACTCTACTTTTAACCTTTTTTAATATTAAAATCTTAGGTGTACATAGTAATGTCAAAATGTAATAATTTAGCAAAGATGAGTTGAGCAGGGCTAAGCTATCTAGATCTTAAATGTCTTTTGGTTTCCTTCCTTGATGGCAATTGTCAACATTTACCATGTTAGGAACAAATCCTTTCTTTCCTGATTTCTTCACTCTCACTCTTTTGAGGCTAGTCTTTTCCTGCTTTATGAGCTTTCCCCATTTGCTCTCTCTTCTGCTACTCCTTTAATTGTCATGGATGGAAACTGTGGTACTTTAAGTAAGGAAAGTTCCTCATGATTTGAAAGTATACTATTAATGCTGTTTCCTTCTCCTCGCTTTAATTGAAAATTGGCTTTTCCCAGTGACATTACTTTTCCTGAATTCCTTACCAATAAAGGCTTCTTTATTACCTCTCCCTGACAACTCTTGAGATGAGTTGATGCAATCAGATCTTTTTAAAAACCTCTCTCAGCTGGGCACGGTGGCTTCTGTCTGTAATTCCAGCACATTGGGAGGCCAAGGCAAGATCACCTGAAGCCAGGAGTTTGAGAACAGCCTTACCAACATAGAGAGACTCAGTCTCTACTAAAACTACAAAAAAGAAATCATCAGCATGTGGTGACCCATGCCTGGAATCCCAGCTACTTGGGAGGCTGAGGCAGGAGAATCGCTTGAACCCGGGAGGCGGAGGCTGTGGTGAGCTGAGATCGTGTCATTGCATTCCAGCCTGAGTGCATAACTCACTGTCAAACAAAAACAAAAACAAAACACCTCTCTCATGCTATGGCTACGTCTAGACTGTGTTTCATTCTGTAACTTCTTTAGCTTTGAAGTTCATGCCATTTGCTTTTGCATCCTTTAATGACCTCGTTCACCACATTTATCTCTCCAGAACCAAGGCATTCCTGTTTTCCTCAATGAATGCAACACGTTTCTTACAGTTTTGCTCTGTATTCTGTTTTTGCCATTATCTTTGCCTTTACATTCCTTCCTTTTCAGCCACATAATAGTGAAGATGCCCGAAAAACCTCGTTCGCGTTCAGTTTGGAATCTCTGTGATGTTTTTCTTTCTTTCTTTTTTTAATCACCTTTTATTAGGTCCTTCTTCTAATATCTTATTTTTGCCCACATACTTTAACTGTCTTCACAGACTAATCCTTGAAATTCTCTCCATTCTATCGACCAGCAACTGTGTCTCAATCCCTTGCCTTCTTGCAAAGTCTGGGACTCCCACTCAGACAAGGCAGTGAGGCTTCGTCAGCATCCTAGAATCTGCCACTGCCCCCCTAACCTTCTGCCAAGTCCACTTTATAGATCCCTAACCCTGGATAACTCCGTCAAGCCTTGTCACTGCTCTTCTTGCTGGACTGTCAGCAGGAGCCAAAGAAAGTCACAAAGCTAAGATAATTGGGTCCACTTTCATTTCATGCTAGGTAAACTCAGAACTTCCCCATAGATATATAAGGATTGCAGCAATCCTTTGATTAATCTACTTACGTATCTATGGGAGATGCAGGAAACTTTCCCTCACAGCAACAGTTCTACAGTGCTCCACATTATTAACATCCGCATGTCCCCACCCCTACATATGTCATCTGAAGGTCCTAACCACCTCTACTGTGCTGGGCAGGATTAAAATGAAAAACTTCCGATTTGAGTTTCTCTACTTTCTTCAACATTTCAAAATGTATCAGAGGTCTTCCTGTTCCCCTCTTCACCTACCCTAGGATCCCACAAAATTGCATTCCTCATCTTTGCCATTTTCTGCTATGTACCTGTTTATAAATAACCTCTTCTTTTTCTGTAGGACTAGCCCTCAGAGATTAACTCTGTCGTTTAGTATTTTTAAAATCTTCCTGTGTATAGTTTTTCCTCTTTCCCTGTGTCAGTGAGCATATTCCTATTCTACAATTCTAGAAAAAAACTATTTTTTCCTAGAATGACCAAATCATTTCTTTCTAATTTTACATTTGAGTAAAATTGCATTCAAAAAAACAAAAACAAAAACAAACCAAAAAAAAAAAAACCTCTGTCTGGCATTCAACCTCTTCTTTCTTGATATTTACACTTACTTCAGATGTCCTCCTTGAATTTGTTGTAAGTCAGGGAAAATATTTAAATATCAAAGTGGTCCATAATGACATTTGGAGCTAATATTGACCAGTGTCATAGCCTGTAGACAATTGGGTGTAAAATAATTATGGAACATTTAAGACAAGCTGATAGGGAAGATAAAAAAGGCAGGAATGAGCAGGGCTAACAGTTAATGGAAGGGATGACCCCAAGATGGGTCATCAAGCAGCCAACCCACAGTGTTCAAATGTTTGGAAAACACATAAATTGTGGATCAGCACCCAAGGAAATCCAAGATGGTCTCTGGTGTGGCAGCAAGAATATTTTGGGCAGTAATAGAAATTGGCCCTGGAAGGAAATGCCTGAAGCCAAACAATAACTAGGTGTGTGACCAGCATTATTAGTAGGAAGGCTGGTAGTTATTCTCCCATTTTACATATAAATTCATGGAGGTCAAGGTCTGTGTGTTTTTAGATTTCTGTTTTCATGAACTTGTAAAATTCTGGTCACTATTTATCCATGTAGTATGTTGATTTAAGGTGTAGCACAGGGTTCAGTAAATATTCACTGAAGTAAATAGAAATATAATTAGATAATCCAAAAATCAAATCTTAGGACTCAACAACTCAGTGAATATACAAGTGCTTAAAGTTGACACCAACTTTAATGTGGAAAGAGAAACTGCAGTTACCGTGACTTGCTTGTACGTATGTCTTAATACATACCTGACTCATGGTCAGGACTGACTCACAGCTAAGGCTTCAAGTGATGCTGTTAGTGCATGAGGCTGAGAATGTCTGGTGAAGGCAAGAGGCCAGTGCTCACTCCCATTTGGTAAGCTCCCTTTTCTTCCACAGAAGTCTTTGTTTATTCTTGGATATATATGTATAGCACATTCTATTTTCAGTGGAAGTCATCTGATATTACTTATTTCACAACTCAGATTGTCTTTGTAATTTATAGTCATAACTCTTATTGTGGTGTATATGATACATCCTGTAATCTATTTAAGCACCTGGAAACATGCACAAACACTTTTCACAATGGCGGAAAAGTGTTCAAGATTCACTTTGTAAAGAAGGTGGTAAAAATGTCTCATAGAAGTCCTATGGGAAGGGTGATTTCTAATATATGGCAGTAAAATCCTTTTCCCAAACACTAGGAATTTGCCAGTGAAATGACATCATCAATACTGACAGAAAAGGTTTCTGCTTTACTGACATAGCAAAATTCCTGGGTCCTCACCCAAACACAGGGCTATATCGTGTTGAGTAGTGTTCCATGTTGAAGAGATTGATTCATGCACTGACTGGTGTCTAGATACATTACTAAGTTTCCTCCTCCTCCACTGATCTGACACAATATGGCTTATGAATGTGGGACTTGGGGAGGCTCAATAAAAGAAATATAAAGCAAAGTGGTTGGTTTGGTGGACATGGAAGTTCAGCTGGTGATTTCTCCTTTCTCAAGAACATACACCAATTGGCATTTTGTTTTGTTTGAGATGGACATTTCGTCTTTAGTATATTTTTATAGTTTTATTGAGGTATAATTGACATTTGACAGACTGCCTGTAGTGAAAGTGTACAATGTGATGAATTTTGGCTTATGTATACACATTGCAATCAAGATAATGAACATATCTATAACCCTATAAAATTTTCTGATGCCTTTTGTCACTCCTTTCATTTTTTCCTACTCCTAGCCCCATCCCCTGGATCCTGGGCAACAACTGATCTGCTTTCTGTCCAAATAGATTAGTTTCCTTTTTCTAGAATCTTCATAAAGGGAAACATACACTATGAACTCTTTGTTGTCTGGTTTCTTTTACTCAGCCCAATCATTTTCAGATAAATTTCTGTTGTTGTGCATGTCAATATTTTGTTCCTTTTCCTTGCTATATAGTATCACATTGTGTGGGTATATTATAAATTGTTTATTCATTCACATATTGGCAGACATATTGATGATTTTCAGTCTTTTCCTATTACAAATAAAACTTCTGTAGACATGCATGTACAAATCTTTCATTGGACATATAGCTATTCATTTCTTTTGGGTAAATATATAAGAATGAGATGTCTAGGTTGTATATTATATCTATATTTAACTTTTGAAGAAACTGCAAAACATTTCTTTTTCCCAAGGGGTTGTGCCATTTCACATTCTCATCAGGAAAGAAAGTGAGATCCAATTGCATTCTCAACAGCAATTTGTAAGGTTATTTTTATTTAATTTTAGCCATTCTAGTGGGTGCATGGAAATATTTCATTGTGATTAAATTTTGTATTTTCTTAATGACTGATCATATTGAACATCTTTTCTCAGACTTATTTGATATCCATATACCTTTATGAAGCATCTATTCAATGTTTTGCCTGTTTTTAGATAAAATCGTTTGCCTTCTAAATACTGAACTGTAAATATTCTTTATCTGTTTTAGAGTCAAGACCTTTGTCAGACATATGTTTTGCAGATATTTTCTTTACGTTTGTGACTGGTCATTTGATGGCAGTGCCTTTTGAAGAGCCTATTTAAAAGAAAGTTGATGTAGTCCAAATTTTTTATTTTTGCATTTATTACCTATGTTTTTTGTTTCCTGTTTAAAAATTTGTTGCCAAACACAAGATCACTAAGATTATTTTCTCTATTTTCTTTTAGAAATTTTGTGATATATATACACACCATGGAATACTAACCAGCCATTAAAAGGGTTGAAAGAATGTCTTTTGCAGCAACTTAGATGGAGTTGGAGGCCATTACTCTAAGTGCAGTAACACAGGAGTGGAAAACCAAAAACCGTATGTTCTTGCTTATAAGTGGGAGCTAAGCTAGGATTAAACAAAGACATTACAGAGTGATATAATGGACTTTAGAGCCTCAGAAGGAAGAGAGTGGGAGGAGGAAGGCCAGGGATAAAAAAAATTACATATTAGGTACAATGTACACTACCTGGGTGATGGGTACACTCAAATCTCAGAATTCACCATGCTGATATAATTCAGCACTGTAACAAAAACCACTTGTACCTCAAAAGCTATCAAAATAAAAAAAAATTAAGTTTTAGATTTTTGGTTTTTACTTTTAAGACTATTATCAATTTTAAGTTAAATTTTACATAAACTCTGAGGTAAGAATTAACACTCATTTCTTACAAATGGTATCCAATTGTTGCAGCGCCATTTGTTGATTCTTTGTAACAAATTTTTTTGGTATCTTAATCACAAAACAGTTTACCACATGAGTATGAGCATAGTTTTGGATGGTCTATTCAGTTCCATTGGTCTAATATTTTTGGTCATGGTGCCACCGTCTTCATTAATAACATTTTGCAATTTAGTTTAGAGTTCAGGTAGTGTAAGCTTCCAACTTTCTTTTTATTTTTCAAAGTTGATTCCCATGATCATTTGTGCTTTCTAAAGAATGTTTACAAGTGGACATCATTTTTTAAAACATAATTCTGAGGAAGTAGAAGAAGAAAAGAATTGACATGACATTCTTCAGAATAACTATAATCCTAAAATTGTTTTTCTTCTCTAGTTCAGGACACAAATGTTTCTGTCACTCCATAAAATAGGGGTGCTGCTCTTAAAGACCAGCAGTCTAAGCCTCTGAAGCAGTTATCCAAGGTCGTCTGTAATGTTACATCAGATGATCTAGAATTTCTTATAATCACTCATTGTGCATAATGGATATGATAGTTCTCATAGTCTTATCATTTACTTGACATTGTAATAATATTTCTTAAATTTATAAATTGCTTTATAATTACAACATGCTTTCAACAAATTATTTGATTTGAACCTTACATTTTTTAAAAAGGACTTATAAGGATTATTAATAGTATAATTATTACAAAGCTGGCAGCAAATATCTGTTACATACCTATTTTGTATGTGACATAGTATAGTACATACAATCTTACAGGGTGTAATTCATTGCCTTTCAAGACAAGAAAATTGAAAAACAGTAAATTACTTACACAAATATTATAAACATGTAAACTAAAATTATATGTTCATATAAATTAGTATAAAATTATAAATTAATACTAAGACATAAGTAAATGATGGTCAAGATAGACAGTTATATCGTATAGGGATTTAAAAGAAGTAGCAATAAGTATTGGTGTGATTGACCCAGCCATGAAAGAGTTCCAAAACTGAAAGGAACATAGATTTATTTTAAAGAAAAAATAGCATGTTGAGAGTCAAAATGAAGGAAGAGGAGGGGGTCACAGTATGAACAAGGGCATGAGGATAAAAATGCATGACATTAGTGTTGATTTGATGAAAAGAATATGCTCTCTGTAGGAAAGAAATTGATTAGAAAAATAATTATAGATGGTACTAGAATTGTAGGTTGAAGTGGGTTGGTAGGAAGCTTTCTCATATAAAGACATAGCTTCCATTAGCACCTGTGTGCTGTTGTGTCTGACATCCAATTTTCCGTCCCAGAACATTTTCCTGAATTACAGGCATATATTTTTAAGTGCCTGCTAGTCATCAATGCCTGAGAGAGTCCACAAATAACTCAAACATGCTTAAATCTGAACAGTAGCTTATTTGCTCAAGCTTACCTTTCTCCTATATTCTCAGTTTTATTAAGGGCACTATAAGCCATCCAGAAGTCTGAGCCAGAAAACAAGGAGCTTCTTCAGTCTCCTTGCTTATCTTCCAGTGTAACTCAATTTTGTGAATTTTAACTACTAGCATATCTTCAATATTTTCCCTTTTCTCCATCACCATTGTCAATGTCTTCACACTGGCTATGTTATCTCTTTTTGGACATGTTGATGACTTTCTAGTTGGTTTCCTTGACTCTGGTTTTAACTGCCCATCAGATAAATGATCACATTATTTTCTTCATGAAATTCTTTTCTGGGAGCTTCCCATTAGTGATACAATCTTTTTTCAGGGTCTGTGCCAAGTCCACATTTTTTAGCTTCATTTGTTGTAATCTCTTCCTTCAGTGCACCCTGCATGACTGCCATTTCAACAAATGCATTTCCTTGGATGTAGCATTGTCTTTTAATCCACTGTGCTCTTGTCCCTACTATTCTCTTTAATGGGGCACCTTCCCTATAACTTGCTTTTTATGTCAAAGCTCAAGCTCTATGCATCTGTGGTGCTTTTGCTGGTGTCCCCAAATATTGTTGGTTGCATTTTTTTTTTTTGAAATGGAGTAGTCTCACTCTGTTGCCAGGTTGAAGTAGTGCAGTGCTACAATCTTGGCTCACTGCAACCTCCACCTCCCTGGTTCAAGCGATTCTTCTGCCACAGCTTCTTGAGTAGCTAGAACTGCAGGCATGTGCCACCATCCCCACCCCTAGCTAACTTTTGTATTTTTGGTAGAGATGACGTTTCACCATGTTGGCCAGGATGGTCTTGATCTCTTGATCTCTTGACCTTGTGATCCACCTGTCTTGGCCTTCCAAAGTGCTGGGATTAGAGGCATGAGCCACCACGCCCAACTGGTTAGTCTTTCTTCTATGTGCCATTGCAATTGGTGGAGGCTTTTGTGAAAAACTGTGTGGTTCTTTAAGGAAAAGCACCATATGCTATTTCATTTCCCTATTTCTTTTCTGTAACATGCTAACTGGCTCAGAGGAAGGACTAAGTAAACATATGTGAATATAAATATATAACAAGTATAAATATATTAGTAAGTGTATTATATAAAGATACATATTTATATATCTATTAATATATATAAACATATTATAAATTGTATTGTATATTATAAAAATATATTTTATATTTTTATAATATATTATATATTATATATTTTATAATATATTATAAATTTTATGTTTATTTTCATATATTATATATTAATATTTTAAAATAAATATTTATGCATACAATATATTTACTATATAAATATACATTATATAGACTATATGAATATATTTTTGAATGATCAAAATAAATAGATAATAAAATCAAAGTCTTAAAAATAGTAACTTGGAGATGGTGACCTAGAACAGAGTAGACGTGGGTGGTTGGTGATTCTGGGAAGCCTGTTACCAGATGAGCTCCTTCAGAGTAAAGGAGGTTGTGGTGAGCATCTGCTCTCTGGATCTTGGATTTAATCTGTCCATTTTTTACCTTATCCAATTATAGTTTCAATACTTTTGAGTCATTTCTATCCCATTTACCCAATTACCCACCCCATTTTTTTTTTCTTTTGTCTCTTAAGAGTCAGAGGCAGAGAATGATATGGCTAAAAGTCCTAGGGCGGCAATTCCTATTAGGAAGATAAACCAGAACAGAAAACGCAAGCTCTTGGTTGCCAAATAATAATTACATGATATTCGAAGGCTTGCCTCTGCTTCAATAGTAAGAAACTATTTGGGAAACCATATTGGAGACCTCACCAGCCCACAAAGAAAAGTGATAGTGCAGATAAGAGACACAATAAACTGCTGGAGGAAGTCTATTAGTGTATTTTTTGGGGAAAGTAATTGACCATTGGCAGGACTAACATTTTAATCACATTTTCTCTTCTATTCACTTATATTCTTTATATCCAGGCTGCTGCTCATTGAATTGGAACTGTACTGCCTAATCTCACTACTTTACTAAGTTCACCTGGCAGTTATATATTTTTAGTGCCTTTAGCCTTCTTTAAAACACGTAATTAAATGATGCTTAGCCTTTAGCATAATTAAAATTTTCTTTGCTTTTAAGAATGCAGACAGTCCATGGTACTAAATTTAGTTGCTGCCATAGAACAGAATAACAAAAGCAAGAGGAAAAGGCTCAAAAGTGGTGGTGATAGCGGTGGAGGGAAAAAACATGTCAAGATGTCAAGTAAAGTTTTTCTGCCAACTGCCTTTTTTTTTTATCTTCGCATAAACTTTAAATTTTTACAGACTTGACATTTTCCATCAAAAAACAACAGAAAAAAATGTCTCCAGAGTTTCTTGATAGTGGGCAAATGAGAGTCAATGTAAAGGACAATGAAACATCAACAGTAGGGTAGCGCATGACGGAGGCTGATGTGAAATTGATATGTCAGATAAGTAAAGCATCAGGAAAATCGTGATGAGCACTACAGGGATATTAGAAATTTCCTCTGTGACAGAGAGCTTTCTTTGCTCCTGGGTTCACTACCTACTATGAAAAGTATTTCCACAAGTCACTAACCCATCAATCATACATCTGCTCATTACTGGTTGTTATGGAGAACCAAACATAAGATAGTACTACTAAAACCTTATGGTTTTTCTAGGAATGCAAGCCATGCTGGCATCTTCTCCAAAGAGGGCACAAAGGTATTCACTTGCTTATTTTTTTTTTTCTATTTGTGAAGTGTGCTGCAAACCAAGCAGGGTAGAAGTGTTAACTGAAAACTAAAGGGAACCTGGTTTCAGTAGATTGGTTCTAGTTGGCTGAATGAGATAAAGAGCTTTAGAGAAACATCTGACACAGAAAGAAACCAGACAAGAGAGAAACAGTGGGCTATTCTGTTTCTCTGTTGACATGACGTGTCGCTTAATAATGAGTATCATATTAGGAATATTTATATAATTGTTATGAAATGACCTAATTCACTGGCTAATATCAAATAAGGTTACATCTTTGTTTAGTTTTCTTTTCTTTTTTTTCTTTTTGGAAGCAGAATCTTGCTCTATTTCCTAGACTTGGCAATATTTCAGCTCACTGCAACTTCCTTCTCCCAGGTTCAAGTGGTTCTCCTGCCTTAGCCTCCTGAGTAGCTGGGCTTACAGGCACCCACCACCATGCCTGGCTAATTTTTGTATTTTTAGTAGAGATGGGGTTTTTGCCATGTTGGCCAGGCTGGTCTTGAACTCCTGACCTCAAGTGATCTGCCTGCCTCAGTCCCCCAAAGTACTGGGATTACAGGCGTGAGCCACCGTGCTGGGCCTCAATTTTCAAGTTAAAACTGACTTGAGTCCCCACTTGACAGTTTGGTAGAATTATTTATGAAACCAGGTAGGCTCATCTGCTCAAATGCATTTGGTAAGAGAACAGAGTAATTCTATTTTCTTTCACATTTGCACTAGAAGACTTTGTCTACTCTTGTTTTTTATACTCTTGCTAGTCAGTAGAATACTGACCCGACTAGTCTAAAGTTAATCTGTTCACTGAAATGATGATATTCTTTCTGTTCCAAACACTTGCAGAAGCCTCTGTGGCTTTTCAATGGTAAAAGTTCATTCTCTCATTGACATTCTTTAGTTTGCCTCTTTGTCCATAAGTCACCTGTTGAATATGATTGACCTTCTTTAGCCTATGCAAAAGAAAAAGTTTGATTACAATATTTTCTTCTAGGTAATTGGAAAACTAGGAGTCTTACATTTATATAACAATGGGGTCCCACTCATATGACTTTTTCTTGATCAAAATATAGTAAAAGATAATTTGTGCTCTCCAATTGGCTTTCAATGACAACTTGTCTTAAAAATAGGAAAATTGCCAGGCACAGTGGCTCACACCTGTAATCCCAGGAGTTTGGGAGGTTGAGGCTGTTGGATCTCCTGAGGTCAGGAGTTTGAGACTGGCCTGGTCAACATGGTTAAATGCTGTCTCTACTAAAAATACAAAAAATTAGCCAGGTGAGGTGGTGTGTGCCTGTAATCCCAGCTACTCGGGAGGCTGAGGTAGGAGAATTACTTGAACCCGTGAGGCAGAGGTTGCAGTGAGCCAAGATCCAGGACTGCAGCCTGGGCAACAGAGCAAGACTTGTCTCAATAAATTCATTAATTAATTAAAAAATAGAAATATTATATCCAAGTACTTTGTCACTTACTTACAATTTATTGAATGCCCATTATGTACTAATCTTGATCTGGTTCATAATATCTCATTTAATATGCAACCCCAGTATGTAGCCACAGGCCAGGCTAAAATAACTTACCAAATAAGACTATAATTTCTAATTACAGTCTCTCCAGCTTCAAACAACATGGGTCGGAATTCTTCGTGCTGATAGTGGACTAGAAACAATTGGTATCTATGGCCTAGGGTACAGATCAGTGAAAAGACTACTTCTTTCTTTTCTTTTTTCTTTTTTAATTAGATACAGGCATACTGTATTAGTGATTCAAATATCAGGACATTGTTGTTGCCAGTGATAATATATATAGATAGATAGATTATATATATATATATATATATATATATATATATATATATATATATAAAATATATTATATTATATATATATGTATTTTATATCACTTTAGTTTCTGGGGTACATGTGCAAAACACTCAGGATTGTTGCATAGGTACATACATGGCAATGTGGTTTGCTGCCTCCATCCCCTCCATCATCCACATCTGGCATTTCTCCCCGTTATCCCTCCCCAACCTCCCTACCCTCCACCATCCCTCCCCTATTCCCTGCCAACAGACCCCAGTGTGTGATGCTCCCCTCCCTGTGTCCGTGTGTTCTCATTGTTCAACACCCGCCTATGAACGAGAACAAGTGGTGTTTGTTTTTCTGTTCTAGTGTCAGTTTGCTGAGAATTATGGTTTCCAGATTCATCCATGTCCCTACAAAGGACATGAACTCATCATTTTTTGTGGCTGCATAATATTCCATGGTGTATTTGTGCCACATTTTCCTTGTCCAGTCTATCATCGACGGGCGTTTGGGTTGGGTCCAGGTCTTTGCTATTGTAAACAGTGCTGAAATGAACATACTTGTGCATGTGTCTTTATAATAGAATGATTTATAATCCTCTGGGTATATACCCAGTAATGGGATTGCTGGGTCAAATGGAATTTCTATTTCTAGGTCCTTGAGGAATTGCCACGCTGGATTCCACAATGGTTGAACTAATTTACACTCCCACCAACAATGTAAAAGTGTTCCTATTTCTCCACATCCTCTCCAGCATCTGTTATCTCCAGATTTTTTAATGATCGCCATTCTAACTGGCATGAGATGGTATCTCAAAGTCATTTTGATTTGCATTTCTCTAATAATCAGCGATGATGAGCATTTTTTCATATGTTTGTTGGCCTCATAAATGTCTTCTTTTGAAAAGTGTCTGTTCATAAACTTCTCCCACTTTTGAATGGGGCTGTTTCTAAATCTGAAAATTCACAGAGCCTGGACTCTTGAAATATTCCCTTAAAGGTAGCATACTTCTTTTTTAATTTCAGGAGAAAGGCTTAGTTCTGTACATAGCTGGATAATTAGTACCAGGAAGGGTTCAGGCACTAACGTGGCACACATACTCATAACACATATATACTTACAAAATCAGCAATATATAAAAATACTATATGGCTGGAAAATATTTACTAATTTCATAAACATTGAATAAATGTCCATTGTCTGCTAGACACTGAGATTTGTACCAGGGATATAAAGACATGATCTTTGTTTTCGGTACACAATACAGTGGCAAAACTGACTTTTTGAATCATCACAGGCAACAAGAGAAAAAGTGAACTTGAAACATCCAGATCATAAGCTTGTTTGGCAGATAGTCCCTGCATACTGGACAGCCTATTATAATTGCCTATAGGATTAGGTAAAAGAAGCCCCATCTTAGAAAATGTTTCAAAACTTCTCCTGTTTTTAAACACTCTTACTTTATGGTTTATTTCCTAATTCTTTGAGAAAATAGAGCTAATCAGAATAAAACGTTCACAACATTTTTCCACCTCATTTACCATCTTATGTGATCGTAGGATTAAAATTCACCCCATTGGCTGGATGTGATGGCTCATGCTGGTAATCCCAGCACTTTGGAAGGCTAAGGCTGGTGGATCATCTGAGGTCAGCATTTCAAGACCAGCCCGACGAATATGGTGAAACGCTATCTCTACTAAAAATAAAACAATTAGCTGGGCATGGTGATGGGCACCTGTAATTCCAGCCACTCAGGAGGAGACTGAGTTAGAATAGCTTGAACCAGGTAGGCAGAGGTTGCAGTGAGCTGAGATTGCACCACTGCACTACAGTCTGGGTGACAGAGCAAGACTCCATCTGAAAAAACAAAAAACAAAACAAAACAAAAAAATGAATTTGCCCCATCTACCCCAGGGCATCACTAAGGTAGTTTACACTCACCGTACATCATTAATAATGTTCTTATTAATGCATTATTTCTACTCGTATATACACATGCTATCATTTCCTTGAAAGCCCTTTCAGCTATCAATTCTCTGCTCCCGTTTACAAGAAAACCTGTCAAAAGAAGTTTATACTCTGCCTTCAATTAGGCTCCTCCCATTTCCCCTTGGATCCACTCCAATAGGGCTTTTACCTGTAACACTTACCTGAAATTGTTCTTACCAGATTTACAGAGGTCCTCCATGTTGCTAGATCTAATGATTATTTTTAACTGTCTTCCTGGATATATTTGACATGACTTATCACTCCTTCCTCTTGGAAATATAACCTCTGCTTGACTTCTGGGTTTCTCCCTCTCTTCTGTTCTTATCAGTTTCTTCATCTCCTTTCCTTCTAGGTGGTCTATGGCTCAGTTTTTGGAACTACAGTCTTTTGTATCTACTCTTATTGTTTAGTGATCTTAACTGATCTTACCCAGTAACCTGGCTTTAAATAGCATCTCTATGTTGATGTCTCCCAAATTTTTGTGTCAAGATTGGTCCTCTCCTATGAATTCCAGACTCATATATTTAAACCTCCCAACTGTTTTATACTCAGAATCTCCATGCAGAAATAGACATATCAAATTTCCATCTTCCCCAAAACCAAATGTACGATACCCTCCCCTAAAAACGCTCCACTCATGGTCTTCAACTCAGTCAGTGGCAACTGCATGCATTCAACTGCTTAGAGGACTCTGACAGGAAATATTTTAGCAAAACCTATTGCTTCTGCTATAAAATATATTAACAACCCCTCATTATCACAATCTCCACTAGAAGGTCTCTGCCAAAGGCGTCATTTCCTCTTCCCTGAATGACTGACATTTTGTCATGATTCATCTTTCTATTTCTAACTTTGCCAAATTGGAATTGATTCTGACATGCAACCAGAGTGGCCATTTTGCAAAGTAAGTCTGATCCCGTCACTTCTTGGCTGCAAACCCTCTAATGGCTTCCCATTCTATTCAAAGCAAAACTGAAGACCTTTCAAGAGCCTGGAGGGTCCTATATGATCAGCCTCATCCACTGCCTCTCAAATCTCATCTCTTACTACCTCTCACCACCAATTCTGCTGCAGCCATACTTGCCTTCTTGCTGGTTTTTTCTAATGTTTTAAACATACTTAGGACCATTAGATGTGCTGTTTCCACCTTGGAGATCCATCTAATCTGTCTTCTGTCTCCCTATCACTAAATTTCATTCATGAAGAGATTTTCACTTGTTCTGTTCACTCATTTAGAATGAATATACATTATAGCCACCTCTTAATTTTTCTAACTAATGGAAGATGGATCAGAAGTGTGAGTAATGAGACAATTTTAGGTATTAATAATTAAAATAGACATGATTTATTGAACGTTTAGAACATGCCCGGCTCTAGATGAAGAGTTTTATGTTTACCATCTCCTTTAATCTTCACAACAGTACGCTGAGGTAAAACTGTTGTTCTCAAATTTTACAGGTAAGGAAACTAAAGCAAGAGAAGATAAATAGCTTCCCCAAAGTCAAACAACACGTTGGCAGAGTTAGTGTTTGAATGCAAGCATTTTGACTCTAGAGCTGACACTCTTAGCTGTAACGTTAACACTTGTCTTTCTATTAGGAACTTCGTGAGTTTTGCAATTTGCCTGTGTCACATTCTAGTCCATGTGATAATATGGATATTTGTCAACAAATGTAATTTATTTCCTCTACAGATTATGAGCTCTCAGAGAGAGAGAGAGAGAGAGAAAGAGAAAGAGAAGTGCTATCTTAGTTATTTTTGAATATACCTTATGTCCAGAGATGGATCTTACACATAGAAGGTGCTCTTTAAATGCTGGATTAAAAAATGTGAAGAATAACGTGGAACATTTTAATAATTGACTTGAATTAAAACAATAGTTTTGCATTTGATTCTAGAAAAGCAGGGAAGCTGTCCAATATCCATCCTGTTCCTTTCAGTTTATCCATGGCATCCACTGTATGCTTGGAGTTAGAGACAATACTTTCTCAGAATGATGCCAGGTTTTTCTTCTTCCAAATGTTGTTTAGTATACAGCTTTCTGCACTATTCTAAAATATAGAAGGTACTGATGTCAACAAAGCTGTAATTATGTAGATTAAAAACTTCATAATTAATTAACTTATGGCAAAGTACTATTCTAGGTTTGTAAGATATAAAAAAGATATTAACTTGTCTTTCATTAACTTGAAAAAAATTCCAGTTGTCAATAATACGATGGTTGTCTCTATACACAAACTTTCTTTAAATATTAAGATTCAGGAAAATAAGAATTTCTAAAATGTTTTTGAGCTAAAAATATAGAACCATCATACTTTTGTTTGTAAGTTTCCCACTATGAGTTATACAATAGTTAAAATTTCTTCTTTTTCTGTCTTGGGTAGCTTTGAATGTATAGCTCTTAAAAACTCCTAAAAGGACACAACTAAAATTTTAATAGGCATTTCAGCTAAGTCTTTTTGAATTTTGTATTAGATATCCCTTTAGCCTTGGGTAAAGCCATAAAAAATTGTCTGCTTAAAAATGTGATCATCACTCAGGAAACTTCCTAAAGTCAGCATCAAATAGAATAAAATATATTTTATTAATGATACAATTCACAAAATTACCAGCCCTGCCACTCTCTGCCCTCTAGGGACACCTTTTCATCCTGCTACATGTGCACCAGCCACTGGTGTTTGTTCTGTATAATTTAACCTTCTGTTTGCCTTGAATGTTTAATGAGCTAGATTAAGTGAAATGCTGTTTAGAGGGGTGTTGACTTCTGTTGGGAAAGTGGACCATTGAAATCCCTGTCATAAGGCAGAGCCTGAAAAAGGTCCACTCCTGATGGATAAACTAGAATCAAGAAAGGACTTGCAAGCCTTGTTTGTTTTCACTTCTAAAGGGATGATTAGTAAATAAACAGAGTCAGTGTTCAAAGATCCAGTTTGGAGGGAGCATCTGGGCCCCTTTCCAGGTGCAGTAGCCTCATTTCTCCTTAAATGTCATATTTCTTCCTCAACATGTAACTTTAGGACTCATATTGAGTTGTCATTAGTCTTTCACCTCCTACCTCAAATTGGTGGTTTATCCTTTTCTTAAAACCGGATAAGGTTCTTTCTCAAATTTATCTTAAAGAAGGAAGCATATCTCCATTATGAACCCAGCACTTCACCTTTACAAAAACTCCCAGCAAGGAGCTGTGCCCTTTTAGAAAGAGATATAGAGAGGCCAGCCACGGTGGCTCAGGCATGTAGTACCAGCACAGTGAAAGGCCAAGGTCGGGGGATAACTTGAGACCAGGAGTTCGAGACCAGCCTGGCCAACATGGTGAAAACGCATCTCTACTAAAAATATAAAAATTAGCTGGACATTGTGCTGGGCACCTGTAGTCTCAGATACTCGGGAGGCTGAGGCAGGAGAATCACTTGAACCTGGTAGGTAGAGGTTGCAGTGAGCCAAGATCGTGCTATTGCACTCCAGCCTGGGCAACAGAGTGACTCTGTCTCCAAAAGAAAAAGAAGAAGGAGGGATAGGGAAAAATGCTATTGGTGAATGCTTATCATTTTGTTGGCAATAAGATTTGATAGTAGTATTTTATTCTGAGATTAAACAATAACTTTTTATTGAGCATTTGTTAGATGTTAAAATTTGATTAGGCTTCTGGGTGAACCCCAATAAAAGCCCCAAATTTTTATAAGCAGTTCACAACTTCATTAAGATCTAGTAAACAATGACTTAGTGTCTAAGAAATACCAAGTAAATATTTAAAGGGCTGATTTTTTTACCTTGAGGTTTGAGAAGTTATCTTTGAATAAATTTAGTGTCTAGAGATAAAACAGATAAAACAGGACTGACTTCTAATAATAATTTTCAGTATTTAAAAGGAATTTTCCCATAGAAATAGGAAGAAGAGAACAATTCATATGTATTGTTCTGAGAATAAGTTTCTACCAGTTAACAAGATTAATCTGAAAAAATAGTTTGATATATTAAACTTATTTAATCCTTAGTGAAATTAGGTTTTCACTTCGAGGACATAAACCGGGAAGTCTGGTTTTTTAGCTGTCTTACAGGGGAGAAATAAGCTGACGCTGTGTTAACAGACAGGCACTTGATGAGCATGTGTGTGTGGAAGCTTTTAAGTGGTACTCAGTGTGAGAGTTAGCTGTTTCTTTCTCTCTCCTTCTCTTGTTTATCTCATTAGAGAAAAATCATATGGTCATCTCATTAGATGAAGAATAAAAGCTGGCAATATCCAACAGCTATTCCAGGAAAAACTCTTAACAAAACTAGGAATAGAAGAAAGCTTTTAAAGTGGGTATTTAGCCAATGTAATAAGACAAGCTAGGGGGAAAAAGGGCATATTTATTAAAAATGAAAAAAATAAATTGTCCTTGTTTTCAGATGATATAATCATATTCATGGAAAATTCCAAAGGGAAATGCATTAATGTTATGAAAATCACCTATATATTTTCACAAGAAGAGTTTGCAAATAGGAGAAAACTAGAATTGGCCATAAGGGGCAAATGGAATGAGAAGAATAGAGCAGAAGAAAGTCAGCAGAAGGAAGACATACATCAGCAAGAGAAAAGCTGGATCCTGAAGATAAATTTGACAGCTTCAAATTTTCACTTATTTTTAGGTCTATTTTTTTTTTCTTTACCTATGCTTTTTCCAGTCCTGTCTCACTTAAGGGAAAGTTGACGTCTTTATTCAAATTTCCAGTGAAATTAGAAATCTCACAAAAGCAGAGGTTAGGCCTGTTTTACTCACTTTTCTATGACCCCATAGCAGCCAGAGTAGCTGCATGGAAGATACTGACCTTATTTCTTCATTGCTTAATGCACTTATTCCTCAGATATTGAATGAGTACTCACTATGTGTCAGGCACTGTTGTAGACATTGTGAGCTTAGTAGTGAGCAAAACAAAGCCTTAGCTTCCACAGAGCTTAAAAAGAGTCAAAGAGGGAAAGAGGAAAAAACAGCTAATAATTAAAATAAAGTGTACATTATTACATATATTTTTTAATTGTTTAAATTTCCATTTTCATTATAGATTCAGTGGGTACATGTGCAGGCTTGTACAAGGGTATACTGTGTAATGCCAAGGTTCAGGCTTTGTTGATCCCATCACCCAGAGAGTGGACATAGCACCCAACAGAAAGTTTTCAGCCCTTGTCCCGTTCTTTTTATATTTTTATATGTATTATCTTCATAGGGTCTCAGAGTAATTATATAGTATAAGCAGTGTGAAGTGATATCTAGATTTTGTTGTTAAGGAAACTGAAGAATGGAAAGACAGTGGATTGCTAAGAGTCCTACAATGATGTAGCAAGGTCATGCAGCTAGGTCTTCAGAGAGGAAATCTCATTTCCATTCTTCTTCCTTTAAAGCAGGCCAGAGGAAGGATGAAATAGACAAGCCCTACAATCTGGGATTTATGAAGGTTGCCACCCTCCTTTTTCCAAGCATAGAAAAAGTGGGTGCTCTGAGCATGCACTCATCGTTCCACAGTGGCAGCTGCAGCTGCTACAGGACAATGCCTTGTTAAAAGGAGAAAGAAGCATGGCTGCTTTGACAGAAGTTTTCTCTTGTGGCTTGTAGAGGATCAGACATCTATCATGCACTGTTATTTATTTATCATATCTTAGTCATTGCCCTCAGTAGAACAAATGTGAAATAGCAGTTTCCCTTTCCCCTGGGAAGGCCAAACCTGATGAGTCAATAATTAAAAGCCGCCTCTACAGCTGACACTTGTGCCTCCCTGGAAAGCTGCAAAAGGGCAAGGGAAACAAAGAAAAGGTTCTTCTTATAAAGTCAAAGCTAACTTTGTCAATTGACAGAAGAAGTTATGTGCAAGTGAGAGGGAAAAAGACCAGAGGGCAGGCGTGGTAGACCAAGAGCTTGATGTGAGTCAGGGGTGCATTCATTTCCTGAGGTGGTAAGTATGACATGAGAATATATTATCACAGCAGTGCTGCAAGAGGACCCCGTCAGAATATTTGGCACTAGGAGAGAATATATAGTTCTAGACTCTACAGTTTGAGTTAGGAGTAAAACTCTTAGGGAAGTTTCTGATGATCCATCTGAAAAATCAGAAAGAAAATAAATGGAGCAAAAAGACGTACTATTTAACTTGAAAAAACATAATAAACACCACCAAAGCCCAGGAAAAACTGGTAGGTATTCATTTCCACAGGACATTAGAGGGAGAATGGGATCTATGTTGAAGCAAAGGAATACCAAGCTAGACCAAACCTAGCTAAAGATTACATTTGCAGTTTAGTTAAACAGCAGCTGATTACCAGGGGTGAATGCGCCATTTTCACCCAAAGAATGATTTGATAATTACCAATGAGAGTAATTTCTATAATTACTGGACTTGGACAGAGTGGGTGGACAGTAAACGGGAGGGCATTGGAATGCTCTTTCAAAGCTTTAGAGTTCACTTTCATTTTTTCAGCTCCCAAGGAGGCAAGGCTTCCCTTCTTGGCTGATGCTCACTATAAGGTGTCATCTGTGTTGACTTCGTTTCTACAAACTTCCAGAAACTGGAAGGTGGTGTCGCATTAATGTAACAATACCTTCATATGGCTTTTTGTCCTTCTTTTTCCAGTTACTAAGGAAAGTATCCAGAAGAATACTAATAACCTTCTCAAAAAGCATGCTTTCTCTAGTTGTATTTTTATTATTTTTTCGCCTACAGCTTCATACTGTCTTGTCAGAAACTTTAAGTATTTTTAGCATTCCTTTAGACAAAGAAAAGAAAAATGTCAAATTTATTAAAAGTTTCAATAATGTAACATAAATGAAAAAGGAGGTCAGCTGTAGTGGCTCATACTTATAATCCCAGCACGTTGGGAAGCCAAGGCTGGCAGATCATTTGAGGTCAGGGATTCCACACCAGCCTAATCAACATGGTGAAAGCCCATCTCTACCAAAAATACAAAAATTAGCTGGGCATGGTGGTGGGCACCTGTAATCCCAGCTACTCAAAAGGCTGCACTCTAGCCTGGGTGTCAGAGCTAGAACTCGTTTTTTTTTTTAAAGAAATTACAGTGAGTCTTTGGTATCTGTGTTTCAAATATGCAGATTCAACCAACCATGGATGGAAAATATTCAAGAAAAAGAACAACAACAACAAAAAATACAACAATAAAAAATGAAAATAAAAACCAATAGAGTATAACAATTTTATACATAGCATGTATGTAATAGGCTCATTTGCGGGACACACAGCAAGCCAATACATCAAAACATCAGGGATGGCAGTAGAGGTACAGTCTGGTAATTGTACAGCAGCCTAATGAGGAGATGGGCGGAAACCTCAAATCTACCTCCCCAAAAAGTTTAGGTCTAGGAATTTTAAGTGGTTTGCAGCAGGCCAAGGTATGGGGATCATTGATTGATAGAAGAGTGCAAGGTAAAGTCATGGTTGGGGAGATGAGGAAACTGTGTTCTCCTGTTGAGTGGGTTTCTCTGTGGAAGTCTTTAAATTGGTTGACATCAGCCTTTCCACTGGAATTTAGGCTCTAAAGAACATCTTAAGTAGTTCTTCAACAAAATGCTTTATCGTTATTATGTCAGTGTTTACATCTGTAAAAAAACAAGGATGCAAATCAATTTTTAAACAAAAGCCTTAGGATTCTAACATCAGAAATTCTATCCACAGAAGCAATGGGGGTGCAATCAGTCAGTATCCAGTGCTACTTGACTTTCAGTCACAAGGAAGTGGTCCGGAGTGCAGTCTGATTAATAATTAATTATTACTGTTGTTCTGCCCAGAACCCAGCATGTAATTCTTGTTAACCCTATGAGGATGGTTTCATTTACATTCTGTTAGGTATTTAAAGTAATCTAGAAATGATTTAAAGTATAAAGAGAATGTGCATAGATTGCAAATGCTGCATCATTGTGTATCAGAGACCTGAGCATCCCTGGATTTGGGTATCTGCAGGAGGTTCTGGAACCAATCCCCCTCAGTTACTGTATTTGAACTTATTAATTTCTAATTTCTTCATAGCACTGGCCTTAAACATCTTCCATCTATAATTTGTAGGGGAGAGGACCACGAAGGAGAGGATAAAAACCAAACTAAATATAAAGGGAAAATAAATTTCTGCAAATTGACTATTGAACAGTAAAAACAATAAGCTAATTCTTTTTTATAGCTTTATTGAGATATGATTCACAAACCATACAATTCACTCATTTAAAATATACAGTTCAGTGGCTTTTGGTGTTTCATAGATTTGTGCAGCCATTACCACAACACATTTTGCAATATTTTCATTATTCCCCAAAGCAACCCCATACCATATCCTTTGGCATTGCCCCCTCATCAACTCAGTCCTGCAGACACAAGCAGTCCATAATCTAATTTCCGTCTCTGTAGATCTACCTATTCTGTACTTTGCATATCAAAGGAATTTAAACTGATTCTTAATAATTATTTCATTTTTAAAGAACAAATTTTGCCAAAACATACTGACTTCTTTGTTGATTATATTACAGTAATTGCCCTTTAAAATGTTATGAAAACAATATATTTAAAAATCACCAAAGATACTGCTTTTCTAGAAAAAAATATTTTATTTTATCTATATATATATTAATGCACTTTAGGTTCTGGGATACATGTACAGAACATACAGGATTATTGCATAGGTACATACATAGCAATGTAGTTTGCTGCCTCCATCCCCCCCTCACCTATATCTGGTATTTCTCCCCATTTTATCCCTCCCCAACCTCCCTACACCCTGCTGTCCCTCCCCTAGTCCCCCCCAACAGACCCCAATGTGTGATGCTCACGTCCCTGTGTCCATATGTTATCACTGTTCAACACCCGCCTATGAGTAAGAACATGCAGTGTTTGATTTTCTGTTCTTGTGTCAGTTTGCTGAGGATTATGGTTTCCAGATTCATCCATGTCCCTACAAAGAACACAAACTCATCGTTTTTATTGTTGCATAGTATTTCATGGTGTATATGTCCCACATTTTCCTTGTCCAGTCTATCATCAGTGGGCATTTGGGATGGTTCCAGGTCTTTGCTATTGTTAATAGTACCACTATGAACATATGTGTACATGTGTCTTTATAATAGAATGATTTTTAATCCTTTGGATATATACCCAGTAATGAGATTGCTGGGTCAAATGGAATTTGATTTGCATTTCTCTAACAACCAGTGATGATGAGCATTTTTTCATATGTTTATTGACCTCATAAATGTCTTCTTTTGAAAAGTGCCTGTTCATATCCTTCACCCACTTTTGAATGGGTCTGTTTGTCTTGTTCTTGTAAATTTGTTTTAGTTCTTTGTAGATTCTGGATATCAGCCCTTCGTCTAATGAGTAGATTGCAAAAAATTTTTCCTATTCTGTTGGTTGCTGGTTCACTCTGATGATTGTTTCTTTTGCTGTACAGAAGCTCTGGAGTTTAATTAGATCCCATTTGTCTATTTTGGCTTTTGTTGCCAATGCTTTTGATGTTTTAGTCATGAAGTCCTTGCCTATGCCTATGTCCTGAATGGTTTTGCCTAGATTTTCTTCTAGAGTTTTTATGGTATTAGGTCTATGTTTAAGTCTTTCATCCATCTCGAGTTAACTTTAGTGTAATGTGTCAGGAAGGTGTCCAGTTTCTGCTTTCTGCACACTGCCAGCCAGTTGTCCCAACACCATTTATTAAACAGGGAATCTTTTCCCCATTGCTTGTTTTTTTCAGGTTTGTCAAAGATCAGATGGTTGTAAATGTGTGGTGTTGCCTGCAAGGCCTGTGTTCTGTTCCATTGGTCTACATCTCTGTTTTCATACCAGTACCATGCTATTTTAATTACCATAGCCTTGTAGTATAGTTTGAAGTCAGGTAGAGTGATATCTCCAGCTTTGTTCTTTTTGCTTAGAACTGTCTTGGCTACGTGGGCTCTCTTTTGGTTCTGTAGAAGTTTAAGGTTGTTTTTCCCAGTTCTGTGAAGAGAGTCATAGGTAGCTTGATGGGGATAGCATTGAATCTATAAATTACTTTGGGCAGTATGGCCATTTTCACAATATTGATTCTTCCTAACCATGAACATGGAATGTTTTTCCATCTGTTTGTGTCCTCTCTTATTTCCTTGAGCAGTGGTTTCTAGTTCTCCTTGAAGAGGTCCTTTACATCCATTGTGAGTTGTATTTCTAGGTATTTTATTCTCTTTGTAGCAATTGTGAATGGGAGTTCATTCCTGATTTGGCTTTCTTTAAGTCTGTTATTGGTATATAGGAGTGCTTGTGATTTCTGCACATTGATTTTGTATCCTGAGACTTTGCTGAAGTTGCTTATCAATTTAAGGAGATTTTGGGCTGAGATGATGGAGTCTTCTAAATATATAATCATGTCATCTGTGAATAGACACAATTTGACTTCCTCGTTTCCTAATTGAATACCCTTTATTTCTTTTTCTTGCCTGATTGCTCTGGCTAGACCTTCCAATTCTATATTAAATAGGAGTGGTGAGAGAGGGCATCCTTGTCTAGTGCCAGATTTCAAAGGGAATACTTCCAGTTTTTGCCCATTCAGTATGATATTGGCTGTGGGTTTGTGGTAAACAGATTTTATTATTTTGAGATATGTTCTGTAGATACATATTTATTGAGAGATTTTAGCATAAAGGACTGTTGAATTTAGTTGAAGACTTTCTCTGCATCTATTGAGATAATCATGTGGTTTTTGTTTTTGGTTCTGTATATGTGGTGGATTACATTTATAGACTTGCATATGTTAAACCAGCCTTGCATCCCTGGGATGAAGCCTACTTGATCGTGAAGGATAAGCTTTTTGATGTGCTGTTGCAATTGGTTTGCCAGTGTTTTATTGAAGATTTTTGCATCTATGTTCATCATGCATATTGGCCTGAAGTTTTCTTTATTTGTTGAGTCTCTGCTGGGTTTTGGTATCAGGATGATGTTGGTCTCATCAAATGACTTGGGAAGGATTCTCTCTTTTTGGATTATTTGGAATAGTTTCAGAAAGGAGTGGTACCAGCTTCTCTTTTTATGTCTGGTAGAATTTGGCTGTGAATCCATCTGGACCTGGGCTTTTTTTGGTTGGTAGGCTATTAATTGCTGCCTCAACTTCAGCCCTTTTTATTGGTCTATTCAGGGTTTCAACTTCTTCCTGGTTTAGGCTTGGGAGGGTGCACGTGTCCAGGAATTTATCTATTTCTTCCAGGTTTACTGGTTTATGTGTATAGAGTTTTTTGTAGTAATCGCTGATGGTGTTTTGTATTTCTGTGAAATCGGTGTTGATATCCCCTTTATCATTTTTTATTGCATCTATTTGATTCTTCTTTCTTTTCTTCTTTATTAATCTCGCCAGTGGTCTGTCTATTTTGTTGCTCTTTTCTAAAAACCAGCTCCTGGATTGATTGATTTTTTGAAGGGTTTTTTGTGTCTCTGTCTCCTTCAGTTCTGCTCTGATCTTAGTTATTTCTTGTCTTCTGCTAGCTTTTGAGTTTTTTTGATCTTGCTCCTCTAGCTCTTTCAATTTTGATGATAGGGTGTCAATTTTAGATCTCTCCTCGCTTCTCATGTGGGCACTTATTGCTATATATTTTCCTCTAGAGACTGCTTTAAATGTGTCCCAGAGATTCTGGTATGTTGTGTTTTCGTTCTCGTTGGTTTCGAAGAACATCTTTATTTCTGCCTTCATTTCATTGTTTAT
>CAUYQU010002030.1:0-11569 GCA_963574635.1 Cheracebus regulus | reverse complement strand
AAAAACATCCAAAAGTGGGCAGAGGATATGAACAGACACTTTTCAAAAGAAGACATACATGAGGCCAACAAACATATGAAAAAATGCTCATCATCACTTATTATTAGAGAAATGCAAACCAAAACCACATTGAGATATCATCTCATGCCAGTTAGAATGGCGATCATTAAAAAATCTGGAGACAACAGATGCTAGAGAAGATGTGGAGAAATAGCAACACTTTTACACTGTTGGTGGGAGTGTAAATTAGTTCAACTATTGTGGAAGACAGTGTGGCACTTCCTCAGGGACCTAGAAATAGAAATTTCATTTGACCCAGCAATCCCATACTGGGTATGTACCCAAAGGATTATATATCATTCTATTATAAAGACACCTGCACACATATGTTCATTGTGGCACTGTTTACAATAGCAAAGACCTGGAACCAACCCAAATGCCCATAAACAATAGACTGAACAGGGAAAATGTGGCACATATACACCATGGACTACTATGCAACCATAAATAACGATGAGTTCGTGTCCTTTTAGGGACATGGATGAACCTGGAAGCCATCATGCTGAGCAAACTGACACAAGAACAGAAAATCAAACACTGCATGTTCTCACTTATATGTGGGTGTTGAACAATGAGAACACATGGACACAGGAAAGGGAACATCACACACTGGGGTCTGTTGGTGGGGTCCAAGGGAGGGACAGCAGTGAGATGGGGAGGTTGAGGAGGGATAACATGGGGAGTAATGCCAGATGTAGGTGACGGGGGGATGGAGGCAGCAAACCACATTGCCATGTGCATACCTATGCAACAATCCTGCATGATCTGCACATGTACCCCAGAACCTAAAGTACAATAAAAAAAAATAAAATAAAAAATTTTTAAAAAGTACCTGGAAAGAAAATGGTACTGAAAGCAGTCCACTGGAAAGAAGCCTCAGAAGAAAGATTTAGAGCCTTGTTTCATTATTGTCAAGTTCTATGGATCAAGACACCTGTTTTAAAGGACAATTTTCTCCTCCCTCTCACATGAAGATATGTAAATGGCATCCAGATGTTTTGGGATGATCATTCTTTTAATTATTTTCTTAATGAAATCTTTTGGAGATCGTAAATAACATAAATATACTTTCCATTTGTTCATTTGTTTACTGAATCAGCTGTTAATTGGAATATATGGTAATGAGTAGCATTGTATTTGTACCATATTTACTTGCTGATGGTTTGTAAACTTATTCATTTGCTAATAAATTGTTATTTTATTTAATTAATTATATCTCTGTCCCATTAAAATCTGGATAAGAAGATATAAGTTACTTTGTCAATTTAAAATCTTTACCCTCGTTGTTTTATTGTTCACAATAGTATGTGCAGCAAACAAAATACAGGTTAAAAAAAGGTCTACTGACTTTCCAAAAATTTTCCCTCACTTCATACTCTCAAATATTTATGTGACCTAATTAGCATTAACAATTCTAATTCCAGTTGCTAGGTAAGAGTGTCAGAAATGATAACCTAGGATAAACCAAATATATTGTCTGACTTTGACAATGACCTACATTCAGTTATTCCTCATAAAATCAACTTTAAAATCCTGTAGATATAATTTTGTGCTTCTCACTTATTTTAGTAACCAAGTATGTTCTGTAATCTCAGGTTGTTTATAATTGTTACAATTTTAAAAGGAGCTCAGGTATTCTCCAGCCTTCAAATCACTTCTCACTGGTCTTCAAACTAAGAAATAGTAGCTTCTGTTATGGCTTAGTTAATCCTCCCAGAACAAATCACCTTTCTGAAATATATAAAGCCAATCTACCTGGGTGAAATCTACCAGTCAATCTGTCAATGTTCTCTTCTTGAAAAATTCTTGAGCACCACCATCTTGCTTTGTCTCTTACATAAATCTCACCTCTTCAAATGTTGGTAATGAGTGGTAGAGTTATAATTGCAATAGACTCACCTAATTTTCCTTTTTGCTTGCTCTTTCTGCTTGGAGTGGCCTTTTCCTTTTGTTTAAGAATTCATCTTTAAAAGCTCTGCTCTTAATCCATTATATATCACTGAGGAAAGGAGAAGAACAAATAGACAAACAACTGAATGAGCATCTGAAGTGTTAATATAATATGCAATTTGATACCAAACTCTTGAGTAATTTTGTATTTTTATATAGATGTAGTTTTGACTACATCTTTATTGACTTCTTGCAGGCCCTACTATTATTTTAGTATTCAGTGAAGAAGTTATTTCACTGCCAGTACTCATGATACTGAGTACCACATTTTATATATTACATTGAAAGACCACCCTGAAGAAATTTAAAACTCAGCAATTGCAAAATAGCAATTATATTAGTAATTTATCTCACCTCAAATCAACTCTTTTTCACAGTTTTTATTGAATATAATCCACACAAATTCTAGATATCTTAGAGATATTATAAATTAATTTCAGTTTACCCATGCATTCATTTTAATCAGATGTCAAATCATGTTAATTTTAATTTTTTATTTCTTTATTTTTAAACTTGCAATAAAAGATGAAGTTGTAAGATGGTTTTATAACACTGCCCTTTGGTCTGTCACCATTTCATTTCCACCTCCTTCTCTGAGCAGTCATTAAATGCTAATTTAGAATATATTTTTCTGGATTATTTTCAGTGCATTTACAAATATGCACATCTGCATACACACAGTCTTAGTTTAATAAATAGGATCCTAATATATATATCTTTGACTTTTTTCACATAACAGTATATCGTAGCAGTATCTCCATGGCAGTATGAATATATTCATCACCTTTGTAACAACTACATAGTCATAAATAATCTATATGTACCATAAATTACTTAACTCTACCCTTATTAATGAGCATTTAGTGCACATTCATTTTTTTTCTTTTTTTTTTTGCTGCTTACAACAATGACAAAATAAATACCCTTGTATATAACTTTGTGCCTAATGTAACTATTTCTCTAGCACAGCTTAAATGTAAAGTTGCTTGGTCAAAGGTTATGTGTATTTTACATTCTAATGGAATCTAGAAAATTGCCTTTCAAAACCACTTGTGCCAATTTACATTTCCACCAACATTGGAGGATATAATACCTATTTCCTCACAAATATATCAAAACAGAAAATGTTTAATTTTTCAAAACTAATTTTATAGTGTGATGGACATAAAAATGCTATTGTATTTTGATTTAATTTGCATTTCTGTAATCTTTAGTATGTTGAACATTTTTCACAGAGCTTATTACCCATTTGTAACTCTCTATATATTTACCCATATTTCAGTTTATTGTCTATTACTATATAGAGTTCTTTATGTATTATGAACCCATTGTATTATAGATATTGCAAGAAAATTAAAACTCATCTAAATGCAGTAACAAAAATAACAATGTAATAATTCAATTGTGTAAAAGACAGGTTTATTAAGTGGCCAAATGAGTCAGTACACCTGGCCTGCCAATAATTTGAGGTTTGGAGGTACAATTCAAGCCTGTCTAGGTCCTGGCTGCAGTTTGTTGCCATTTGGTGTCTGTTTTCTGTTATGATTCACATACTCAAAGGAAATATTCTGGGACCTGTGGCTAACTACGATTTGTAGGACAGTGACAGCAATTACAGAAGTCTTCTAGTTGATTAGAACTAGTTGCATCATCCTGCTCATGGGAGACTGAGCTGATAACTAGAAGGGAAACAAAATACTGGGTGACCCAGCCTCTGTGTATCATTTACTGAGATGGAAGTTTCTATTTTTCTACCTCGTTATGTTGTTCCCTATATGTACACCTCCTCTTTCTTGCAGCTGCTGTAAGACTTTTGCATAAAACTATTTGAAAACAGAATGAGCAGAAAACAGAAGCTAACATTCTGTGTTTTACCAAAATTCCTGTCATCATAACTTTCATCATCGTAGGATTCTATTGTATTTTTCCCATTTCTTCATTTATCTGCTGATAGATATTTGGGTTGTTTCCAGCTTTTAGCTATTACAACTAAAGCTGCTGTAAACAGGTACATAGATTCTCTCTGTAGACATTTGCTTTAAGTTGTCTTTGGGGAATACCTAAGATTGGAATCATGTGATTAAGAGTGCCAAACTGCTTTCCAAAGTTATATCAGTTTACATTTCACCAGTAGTGTATAAAAGTTCCAGTTTGTCTATATCTTGGCATGCTTGTTTTTTTGTTGTTTTTGTTTTGTAAGGTTTTGCTTGTTTGTTTTTAATTTTAGCCATTCTAGTGGTTCAATATTGCATCACATTGCAATTTTAGTTGATATTATCTTAATAACTAATGATTAACCTCTTTTCATATGCTTATTTGCCATTTATATATCTTCTACTAAATATTCATAATATTTTTTAAATATTTAAATTTTATAAATACATCTGATTTATAGAAATTTGTTGGTTTTCTATTTTTTAAGATTTCTTTACACATTTTATGAACAAATTCTTTTTAGGATATCAATCTGCAAATATTTCATCACAATTTATAGCATGTTTTTTCATTCTCTTAATATTACCTGTTAAAGAACAGATAATAATTTTGATTGAGTTTAATTTATCAATTTGTTCATTTATGAATTGCTTTTAGTGTCACACCTATGTTTAATTAACAGGGTCACAAAGATTTTCTCCCGTGTTTTCTTCTAGAAGTTATATAGTTTTAAGTTTCACATTATTGAGGATTTATATTTTGAGTTAATTCTGTATATGTCATGAGGTGTGGATAGAGATTCATCATTTTGTATTCAGATAGACAATTGTTTCAGCATCATTTTTTGAGAAGACCATTCTTTTCATATTGAATAGCCTTTGTACCTTTATTGAAAACCTGGTGAGCATATAAATATGGCTCTTTTGGATCTTTTATCTAAACTCTAATTTTTTTTTTTTTTTTGAGACAGGATCTTGCTCTGCTGCCAGCCTGGAGTGCAGTGGCATGATCACTGCGCACTGTAGCCCCAAATTCCAAGTTCCAGCAATCTCCTGCTTCAGCCCCCAAATAGCTAGGACTATAAGCGCTAGTCACCATGCCTGGTTTATTTTATTTCACTTTTTTATTTATTTTGGTAGAGACAGGGTCTCGCTATATTACCCAGGCTGGTCTTACAATACTTATTATAAAGCTGCTAAGGTAACTAATAGAATGTGGCTTTGGCACAAAAATAGACACATACATCAGTGAAATAGAATTCTGAGCCCACACTGTGGGAGGCTGAGGCAGGAAGACTGAGGCCAGGAATTTAAGTCTATTTTGCTTTTGTTGCCTGTGCTTTTGAGATCATTCCCCAAAAATCATTGCTGAGACCAATGTCACTGAGCTTTCCCCCTATGTTTTCCTCTAGTAGTATCCTAGCTTCAGGCCTTACATTTTCTTAATCCATTTTGAGTTCATTTTTATATATGGTATGAGATAAGGGTCTAATTTCATTTTATCTACATGTGGATATTCAGTTCCCTCCACAGCATTTATTGAAGAGACTTTCCTTCCCTTAGTGTGTGTTCCTTGGCACATTTGTCAAAAATTAGTTGGCTGAGAATATGTAAGTTTATTTCTGGGCTCTCTATTCTGTTCCATTGGTCTGCATGTTTCCTTTTATGCCAGTGCCAGGCTGTTTTGGTTACTGTAGTTTTGAAGCCAGGTAGTATCACAATGCCTCCAGCTTTGCTCTTTTCATTCAAGATTGCTTTTGCTGGCAGGGGATGGTTGCTCACGCCTGTAATCTCAACACTTTGGGGGGCTGAGGTGGGCAGGTCGCAAGGTCAAGAGATCGAGACCATCCTAGCCAACATGGTGAAGCCTTGTTTCTACTAAAAAGTACAAAATTAGAAAGTAGTTGGATGTGGTGGCATGTTCCTGTAGTCCCAGCTACTTGGGAAGCAGGAGAATCCCTTGAGGCAGAGGTTGCGGTGAGCTGAGATCACACCACTGCACTCCTGCCTGGTGACAGAGTGAGACTGCATCTCAAAAGAAAAAAAAATAGCTTTTGCTATCTGTGCTCTTTTGTGGTTCCACACAAATTTTAGGATTGGTTTTTCTACTTTTGTAAAGAATGTCATTGGTATGTACATAGGAATTCCATTGAATTTGCAGATCACTTTGGGTAGTATAGTCATGTTTTCAGTGTTAATTCTTCCAAGCCGTTAACATGAAATATTATTTATTTATATGTGCCTTCTTCAATATTTCATCAATGTTTTATAGAAAGAGTGTCCAGTTTTTTGTCTTCCCTGGGCCACATTGGAAGAATAATTTTCTTGGACCACACACAAAATACACTAACATTAACAATAGCTGATGAAAAAAATGTTTCACATTTTAAAAAAGTTTGCAAATCTGTCTTGGGCCATATTCAAAGCTGTCCTGGGTGGCATGCAGCCCATGGGGTGTGGGTTGAACAAGCTTGTTTTATAGTTTTTCATGTAGTATTCTTTTACCTCCTTGGTTACACTTATTTATATTGGTTACACTTATTTCTAAGTATTTTTATTTGTAACTATTATAAATGGAATTGTTTTCTTGATTTTTCTGATAGCACACTGTTAATGTATAAAACACTGCTTATTTGTACATGTTGAGTTTGTATTTTGCAACTTTTGCTGAATTTATTAGTTTTAACATTTTTGGTGGAGTTGGATTATATTTAGAATCCAATATATAGAAAGCCCTATTTTGACCCTATATATTAGATTACACATAGGAATCCCATTAAACCTGCAGATCACTTTGCAGATTCAATGGAATTCCTATATATAACCAATCTTAGACAATTTTACTGCATCAGTCAAGGGTTTATAGGTAATAGATGCACTGTATTTTACTCCTTATTAACAAGAAAAGAAAACATAGGGAATTGGGTGCTTAAAAAATTGTAGGAAGGATCAGAGAAGTACAATTTAGGATATACTTCCGGTAGTGACACCCAAAAAAAGCATTGGAACTAGCCTGACAAGGAAAAAAATATGTCTACCAGAAACTGCATGTTGAAATACTTTAGCCATCACCTAGGTATCTGGAAGCTCCTCCATAGCTGTTGGCTCTAGGATCATACTTTGTTAGCCTTCAAGATGGAAATTTCAAATGGAATGTAACTGTCAACAGCTACAAACTACTTAGTATCAAACAACTAAAATACTGCTGCAGCCACTCTAGGAAACAAAATGCTTTTCCAACTGTCATTGCAGCAAAACAACAAAAGCACATTCTCTGCCTCACTGTCCGTTCCAAAGATCTCCTGTGAGTGTCTGCTTATAGAAACTGGATCACATGTGGAACATAAGCAAAAAGGGTGTCTGGTAAATATAATCTTAGGATTTACAGCTTTTAGCATCCGAGAAGTCATGCTATAAAAGTTTGAAATAATGTTTAGAAAACTGCAATTTGTCATTAATTATGTTAAATTCTCATAATATATCTAAATACTTGGAAGATTTTCTATGTAGAACATATCAACCAAAATAAAAATATCTTTGTTTCACCAGTTCTTATTTCTTTTAATCCTTTTCTTATCTTATTTACAGGCTAAGACCTCCAATAAATCCAGACTGTAATTGAAATGGCTTTAATGTAAGACAAAAAAAAAAAAAAAGCCTGTTTGCTATAGGCTTCCTGTAAATTCTCTTTATCAAGTTAAGAATGTTTACTTCTATTCCACATTTATTATGTTGTTGTTCCTTTGTTTGTTTTACAAACAGGAATGAATGTTGAGTTTTATCTAATTTTCTGATATAGTCAAGATAATTGCATGTTTGATATCCTTTACCTATGAGTGCAGTGAATTTTACTAATAGTTTTGCTAATGATGAACAATTTCTACATTCCTGTCTATTCTCTTTATGAAGCCTCCTGTCTGTCCTTTCCATGCCACATGTGCTGCCCCTGCATTAAGTCATATTCTCAGTATCTTTTACCTGCACTACTGCAATAGCCTACTAATTGGTTTTTCAGTCATATGTGCTTGGTTTCTGCAATTGTATTATTTACATTTAAACCAGAAGTCTCTTTCTCATTGCATAATCTTACTCTGGCTCTCAAAATCCTTTAGTGACTCTCCATGACCCAGAAAGGAAGATTAAAATTAGGAATTAATTTTATTCCAAGCTATAATTACATCAGCATTTTATTATTATTGGGTACGTTTACCATGATCTGGTCATAAGAAGCCACTGGAGAATCCATAAAACATCTCAAACATGGTCATGTCTCTGAGCCTTTCATCTAACTCAGCATTTCCTGAAGTAGGTCTTAGAGAACACTAGTCCCAAGGCTTACTTTTGAAAATAATGGCTTCAAAATTAAATAAATTATGAAAATGATGATTTAACTATACTGGTCTCAAAAATTCATGTTATATATCAGAATAAGAAATACTATGCAAAATCTTATAATAAATACAGTAAGGACACTCAGCACTCTCTAGACATATTTATATACAAAATCTTTCATTTAACAAAGTTCCTATGGAATACAATTTATAGGAAAAACAAAACACTCCAAATGTTTTTCTTAGTGTAGATTGTGCCTCCTTCCTTTACCACCCATCAAATCCTACCAATTCTTCAAGATTTACTCTGTGAATCTCTCTGGATAAAACCCATCTCCATGTTAGAATTCATTTTCTAAATTTCCACAGCATACTTTATACCCTTTTTAAACTATCTACTTTATCCTTCCCTAAAATAAGTTTTAGTTCTTTGGAATTTCCAACTCATTTCAGAAAACAGTTGGCATATAATAGGTGCTTGATAGACATGTATTTTTTCAACCCATTTAAGTTCTTTTCCATTTTATGGACTTAGGCATTTTATATTTGTATCTAAAATTACGTTAGATATTATTAAAAGTATAGAATACATTTAAGAAGTCACTCTGACCATGAAGAATGTACTATTTTAGAGAACATACAGTCTATTTGAAGACGTGAAGTAAACACATTTTAATAAAAATACAAACTATAACGTAAGTTGCAGTCTTTTGCCCTTTAGGACATCAGAGAGGAGATTTCACTGCAGTTTTGCCTAAACAGATCAAGTAGCATGAAAGGTGGGACTTCAGAATGCTCTAACAAGAGGGCGTAAGCCCAAGGAAAACATTCTAAGTGGCATGAAAGGAACGTAGACATTCTGTTCTCCTTATAGCCACAAGCTGTTTGGATCTCATTTGCATCTACTGGACTTCAAGCATTCTGACCAATACATTTTGTTCCCCTTATTCCATCTTCCCCCAATGAATTTTCAATAAGTTATCAGAAATATGGCTTAACAAGAGAACTAATCATGCTAGAGAACAAGTGGAGGTATAAGAACTTTATTTGATTATAGAAGTCTAGGTAAGGAGAACTCAATTACATCCATGCATATAGATAAAATGTATCCTACATCACTGGAGATCCCAGTAATCAAAGCTTAGAAATGAAAAGAAATCTTTCTTAATCCTTGATCATCTTGAAGTGACCCTGGAAATTACTTGACTAAAACAAGGGTTATTTATAAATAAAAGAATGTTCCACAGACAGCTTAGGGATGTTCAAATCTAGGAAACAGTGCACTGGGGTATATAGAAGACGGAGTTCAGAAATGGGTATGATAAATCACTACTTCGGATAGTGATTCTCACAGGAGTTATGTTCTTCCAGGACATTAGCAGCTAAGCCTTATTTGTAAGAAGACCAAAGCAAAATATAAGAATAAAAATACCAGATATGTAACAATACAGTGAAAATGGAAGGAGAGAACCCTAGAGTTTATTGCAGTGCTCACATATATCTCCCAGGTATTTTGGTCTCTTGCTCTCATTCCCATTGCTACAAATTGTCTGACCTACACTCTTATCTTTCCCACACCCTTGTCTTTGTCATTCTCTGTAGTCCTGGTCTATGTTACCTAGGAAGCAACGCCAGAAGTACAGGGCAAAGTGGAGTTTACTCTCATCACCAAATGCTGTCTCTGTCACTCATTTATTCATTCATCATTCCAACAAATAATTGATAAGACTTTTGTTTGTTTGTTTTTGCTATCTTAGGTATAGGCATTGAAACATAAAAGAAGCAACATCTAAACTGAGCCATTTCAGAGGATGGGAAAGAAGCCAAGTGTGGAAGTCAAAGCAACTCCATCTCAGAATCTAATCTGCCATGTGACTTCTCATCAGCCCTGGTTCCAGGAATGCTTCTGACATTTCCAGTTTATCTATTGTTCCTTGTTTTAGAGAATATAATTAGGATAAATCTTGCCTTGAGAGCAGATCAACCTTAATAAACTCAGCTTTACCATAAATTTTGCCTTTGGGACAAGTCCTACGTATTCCCTCGAAAGCATGTGTGCCCCTCCCCTGTGATGCATATTCCCTGAATCTATGGGATAATGGTGCAGAGATCCACCATTTTGTCTCAGTGTAACCAGGGACAAAGACTTCTGTTCATAAGCACATATTAAATGTTTCATTTCATAAACATCTATTAAATGTTTCTTTCTAAGAAACTAGATTTGTCAGCCTTTTTCTTCAACCTCTCAGCTTCCTCGGACTTTGAACAGGTTTGCATAGAACTGTCCACCATGAAATAGTCAGTATTGGTATTTAAAAGGGTTGGGTAGAGTGTTCCAGATAGAGAAAATTGTATGCATAAAGCCCTACCCAAGACACAAAGCACAATAGGCTTGAAAAAGCAAAAGTCTGTTACTCTGGAATATGGAGTTCAAAATGGCTGATAGAACAGAAAACAGTAGCCAAATAATGCTGGGCTTTGTAAACCATGATAAAGCATGTGGACTTGATCCAAAACTCAGTAGGAAATATTTCAAGAGCTTAAGCACTAGATTGTTTCATCACCTGCCCCATTTGTTTTACATATAGGAAAGGCATATGTGTATCTACTTTAGAATTTCTGAGGTAGGAACTAGCCTCCCACAGGAGGAGAGGTTTAATTTACAAAGACTTTCAGACACCAACAATCATTCCTTGTTTTGTTATTGTAGATAAAAATAAAGATTTTTCAAGAAATATAGAAATAAATGCAATGCTTACTTTTTAGAATCTCTTGTAATTCTAAGGTAATTTTGTTAATTTAGAAGCACAAAAATGTATTAGACCTAATTGGTTAATTTATAAAATGTTCATGTATTATATATTAAAAGATTGCATACTCAGACAATTACAAATTTACTAGAAGAATTTTCTTAAAATGTGGTAAACTACAGGCTGCTAAACAGTATGAAATATATTCTCATTCCTGCCAGTTTATAAGAAATAGGCAAAATTGTGAAAAGAGAAGAAATCATCAATATTAAAGTATGACAATGAAAGTTATATTTTCTTGAATTACTGTCTTCTAGTACAATGTCAAGCACATACAGAAAGCACTTATTTTTAGAAAAAGAACTTAGGAAGAAAGGAAATTAAGGGAGAGAGATCCAGGTTGGCCGATTAGCAACAGCTCAGGAATGTAGCTCCCAGTGAAAGCGCAGAGAACGAGTGGACGCCGCACTTTCCGACGAATTTTTGTTGCCCACAGACCGGGAGATTCCCAGCAGAGGAGCCACACGGGTCGCCAGCGCGACTC
>CAUYQU010002028.1:0-19869 GCA_963574635.1 Cheracebus regulus | reverse complement strand
GTGGGAGGAGAGTTCTGTAAATATTTGTTAAGTCTAGTTGTTCCAGGTCTGAGTTCAAGTCCTGGATATCCTTGTTAATTTTCTATCTCGTTGATCTGTGTAATATTGACAGTGTAATGTTAAAGTCTCCCACTATGGCATTATTATTTATTAAGAGATTTGACCAAGACACTTTTTTCCTTTGGAGGATAGGTGGTGGACTTTGCTGTTAACTCCTTACTTCTCATATAGAAACAGGTACCATACATTTATAATAGTCCAAGTCTTCACAAAGATGCCTATTTTTCAGAGGTTATCAAAGAGTAGGAGATAGAGGGATTCATGTTTGGAGTATTTCCAGAGTGATTTACAGAGAAACAAAAAAACCAACAAATAGATGGAGGATATTTGTAAATATCCTTTTCCAAGTAGATAAAGGATATTTGGAATGATCGAGCAGAGACTATAACTGACAAAGAGAAGAAAGTGTCAAAAAGTGACAGGTTAGTAAATAATATCAATAACTGAGGCCAGTGGATTTGAGCCCTTGGTGTGATTATAGGAGAAGTATGTGGAATAACTGATGGGGAAGAAGGAAGAAGCAGAATTTCTTGAACGAAAAGATTATGGCTCAGTATAATGCTTCAAAAGTGAAACCTTTATGGTGAAGGCATGATTCAGTATTTGGTTACAAAAGTGGTTGTCTGAAGTGACGTAGAAGTAATGATCAGTGACTACATGAACATAGATAATGAAGTAGATCACACCTACAGACACTAAAATTACACAAACGAGAAAAGAATATGAATGGAGTGTAAAACCATGAGGCAGGTGTTCAAATTTTCAGTTAAAGCAAGGGAATGTCTGCAAGCTTAGAAATGGCATCAGATTGAAGAGGTATAGAAAGTATCATAGGAATAGGGGCCTTTAAAGTGCAGAATTTTTAAGATAGATTGTAATCACAAGTGAATCATTGGCAAACTAGTAACTTTGACTCGAGAGAGATGTAGTGCAAATCTTATCTTCAGGAAGGAGCTAGATTTTCCTTGAGGACAGAAAAATGAGTATGTACAGTAAAAAGTTTGGGGTATTGAATAAGATCTGCCAAAAGGAATACTCTAAACTAATAGGAGGTTAGGGAAAGAGAGATCACTTTTTTCTATCTGGGAAAATTAAAAGCCTCATGGAGGACATGGAAGCAAGCTATAAAATATAAATAGCATTTTGAGAAACAGAAAACATTCAAGAATGAGAGAATAGAACAAAGAAGACAAGGGGCGAAAATTCTGAAGTGAATTAATGCATATATTGACAAAGGGTTCCATTCAGCCAATAAATGAAAAGAACTAGGAAGAGTTATAATTAAGATTGGAAAAGTTCAAATTCGCTAATGATGAATTATATATGAAAAAATGTTCACTTTTATTTTCTAGTATTTAGAGTCTTTTACAGGAGGGCCATAAAAATGAGAGCCATACATTTAAGAATAAGCTAGATTTCTATAAAACTGTTAGAAAATATCTTCAGTAAGACAATTTAGTAGGTTTAATCATATTCCATAAACAGTGTAGACTCAACAGTAGTCTTTCATGCTATTACTTAGGTGCCCGAGGGCTAAGTGGAAGACCATGTGGATACTGGATTTTACTTTTGCAGATCTTCTCATGCAGCATTTAGTATCAGACCTAGAGTAGACCACAGATAATCTGACCCAGATCATTTGTTTAGTAAAGAAAATATTTAGGTCCAAAATTGCTGGTACTTTGTATTCTTAGTGCCAAAACTAGAAACTAAAACCATTGCTTTCTGATAACTAATTCATTGGTATTTATTCTGCATGTAAAATGGAAACTAACAAGGTGTTGGCAGAGATTATATTTTCACTGAATTCAATGTGCATTTAATGAAACCTCATAAACATTTTTTTCCTGCAATATTGAAAGTGAAGAGACCTCAGAACTTTTTTACTTTTTTTAATTATGCAGAGTGGTGGTAGTATAAACACCAGGGCACTGTATAGCTGATTGAATAATATGCCAAATACTTTACTCTCGTTGGTTTAGTCTCAATGCTATATTGTTATTAAACTTCAGCTTAGTCTCTTTACTTATAAATTGGGAATAACAAATAATCTAACTGGCTTAATTAATATTGATGAAATTTACAACGCTCAAATGAGGTATTATTTGTGAAAATGGCATAAAGACAAAGATTGAGAACAAACAGAACACAACACTACAAAAACTACTGTCACCTCAAGTTATTGAAGATGTCTTTATAAATAATTTTACATGCTTTATGTATTTTGTAAAATGAATATGTACTATATTTATAGTTGAAAATATAAATCTTTTTGTTAAGAATCTTGATGAGTGTGTTTGAAAAAATAGTAAGTGGTTTAACGTGCAATTTCATCCTCTTAGATGATCTATCTTTGCCGGAATGCAAAGGATGTGGCTGTTTCCTTTTATTATTTTTTTCTAATGGTGGCCGGTCATCCAAATCCTGGATCCTTTCCAGAGTTTGTGGAGAAATTCATGCAAGGACAGGGTATGAACAGCTTCTTTACTCTGAATTTTTTTTCAAGATGCTATAAGACAAATACCATCTCTGAGTAAAAGTTTTTATTTGTTCTGGTATGTTTTCTTCCATGATTCATACTTAAAACACAGAAATTCTAAAGACGCCTTGAGATTTAGAGCAAGCATAAGGTGTCTAGATGTAGAGGGCAAATTGCAGAATCTGAGCACTCTGATCCAACAAATAAAAATAAATATATGGAAGTATGTTTCGGAGTGGGGGTAGCGATTTTATTCTCCATGCTCACTGATTTTCTGCCTTGTCTATTTGTAGTAGAAAAAAACAGTGTTTTACACCAAGTTATTACAGCTGTATTGAACAAGGGGTCAGGGAAAGATTAGAGAAGAGAGACTGTCCATTTGTTTCCAATAGAATTGTCAGGTTCTATATGAATCTGGAATTCACAAAGAAATTTGACTATTTACAAAACTCTTCCACATTCTACCCAGTGTGCAATCTGAATATTTTAGCCAGATTTCTCAAATTTGTCAAGAATTAATTGAGCAGATATTCTGGGAAATTTTTCCTTTTTATTAAACACTGTGACTAAAGTGTTTAGATTTGAGGAAGAAAGGGTGCAGGATAGTCTAGTATTCACTAAAGAAGGCCATTCTGATCATATGGTAACCACTATAAAGAAAAATAATAATGTGTTTTTATATCCACAGATGATAACGTTGACTCAATAAAGTAAGGTATATATGTGCTTGTCTAGTATTCACTAAAGAAGGCTATTCTTTCATGTTGGTGATAGTTTTCTGGGGAGCAAAGAAAAAAGAAAAAAAGCCATTCTGATCATGTAATAACCATTATAAAGAATAATAATAATGTGATTTTATATCCACTGATGATAATATTGACTCAATAAAGTAGGTATATATGTGCTTTGTATTTGTTGCTACATTTTGGGAAAATTTTTCTAAAGCATAATGAGTAAAATATATTCCTTAAGATTGTCAAGACCTGCACTGTATGGCAGAGAAACATAATTTTGCATCGCTACAAAGGGATAAATGAGATCACTACAAATTTCATTGTAGAACTTTTTCTGTAAACAAAAAATTCCCTAATGGAGTCAAAGAACAGAGGAGGTACACAATGACTTAAGGCCAAGCAGAATGTTTTGACTCACACAACATTATATTATTTTGTCAGCTTTATATTTTATTGAACAGTTTTAGTATGAGTGAGGGAAGAGCAAAAGTAAGAGATAGCATTTGGCTATATCACATCATTTCTAAAATCTAATTTCCTGGAGTGAGAATGATGTAAGAGTACCTAGGAGGACACACCTTAACATGTAAACTAATAGTGTAATAAATACTCACATGGTTACTATTTTCAGTTGCCAAATTTGGTTTGTAAATGATAAATTGGAGACCAGAACTATACTCTTCTATCAGACCACTGATAGTTTCACTAAGTTAACTCTGTTCACTAACAACTTGATTTTACTCAGGCACACACATACCCACACATCAGTTTCAACAATTTTTTCCTAAGTTTTAAGTCAAATTGTTGACAGAACTTTCCCTACTTCTGTTTTGTTATAAACTATGTCATATGATAAAATTCATATTATTTTTACATACATAGATTATTTAACATACTTTGCCTTTCTTGCTGCAGAGAACTTTGCTTAAGATATACAGCTTATCTGTTTTTTATTTAACAGTCATCTATTTATATTTATTTGTTGCTATTGTTTCTTGGACACTAGTTTTCAAGCAGTTACAGAGATGATACCACTTTTGCATTGTTTTTCTCTTTAATTTTAGTTCCTTATGGTTCCTGGTATAAACATGTAAAGTCTTGGTGGGAAAAGGGAAAGAGTCCACGTGTACTATTTCTTTTTTATGAAGACCTGAAAGAGGTGAGGAACTGGAAGTGTATAAGCAACTTGGCAATTTCTAAGATGTTAGCATTTGAAAATATTCAGAGTACAAAAATCTTCCTTTAAATAAATGTTGATAGCCATCTAAATTTTTAAAAGAAAAGGACCAAAATAATCCAGATACTTTAACATAGATTTGAAGCTAGCAAATAAAAATATTCCAAAAGTGAATACATTTTAAACCACAACTCTCAAAAATTTCAAAGACAAAACTTGAAAGAACTTGAGTTCATTAAGCGATAACAACACACACACACGGACACACACACACATTCACACATGAGGAATCAACATGGGCAAGTAATTAACCAGTATTCAAATGTAGAGATGTTGCAGCTGTTAGATAGGTACTATAAAATAACCATGCTTAATATATTTAAATAAATAAAGGATGAAATTTTAAAAATTGCAAAGAAACAAAAGCTATTAAAATTGACAGAGTGGATTTGAAAAAAAATAGCCAAATAGAATTTCTAAAAATGTTTAAAAATTAAATATAGAAAATTAAGAGATGGGTTTAATAATAGATTAGACATGGCTACCTAGTGAATTACTGAAGTAAAAGATGGAGCTAAGGAAATTCCCTAGAAGGTAGTGCAGGGAGATAAATAGACTATTTGATGACAAGTAATGGTTCTTACTAAGTATTAGCATTTAAAAATTAAGAAAGTGATTGGTATATAAGACACAGTTATAAGGCCTCACATATATCAACTTAAACTTCCAGAAGAAGAATATAAAGAGAATGCTGAGAAATCAATACACACATTTTTTATGGACTTAAACTTTTCTCATAATAGAATTTTTCTTTGTTAGTGTAATTCAAAAGAAAAAACACTATGCGACACTCATTTTACACCCACTACACTGATAACAGTTTAAAAATCTGACAGTAAGAAATATTAGGATGTGAATCAATGAAAAGTAACCCACTGGTGATAGTATCATAAACAGATAGAAACACTGTGGAAACAACTTGTCATTATCTAACAAAGGCAAACACCTGAAGTTTAAGACCCTGAAATTTTACTCTTAGACGTATACTCTAGAAAAACTCTGACTTATGTACATTAGGTTATATATACAACAATTTTCATAGTAGCATTCTTCATAACCACAAAAATTGAAAACAACCCAGGTATACATACATCAAAGAATCAATATATAATCTATTTTATTGTATTGCAATTATATATTATATTGTAATGAAAGGGAATACACTTCAAAAACACACATTTGGTTTTACCCAGTTAGGTAAAACCAAACTATATGTTGTCTAGGGATACATACCTAACTTTGAAAACTGTAAAGTAGAGCAGATAATTCGAAATTAGCAGAGGTTTTTTCTATATTTTTCGGTTGTTTTGCTTTTGTGGGATGGGAGTAGATAGTGAAAGAAATTCAAAAGAAAAAAAAACCCTAAGAAAACTGTGAATATTATATTTAATAGGTGCTGTACATAGTTTTTTATTCTTTAAATGAGATATCTACATATGTCTCATAAATTTTAAAAAGATAATGAGTTTCTTTATTAAGAGGTGAGAAATTTTCTCTATTTTCTTTACTCTCACCAAAAAAGCAATTGATTTCCATGTCTTATTCATATATTTGAATACTCTTTAAGATCCTTCATAGTATTTCAGTAATTTTAGAGTTGTTTTGGTGAGAATTTATTCAAAATAAAATCATAAACAATATTTCATAAATTAAAATTTTTCTTTATAGAACTTAACACTATATAAAATTTGAAAAAGAAAAGCAGGCATGATCTACAGTTTATTATATTATCTAATATTTTGTTCCATAACTAGACTGTTAATGACAGAGAATATGAATTACACACAAAGTTCAATAGTTACTCTGACTCTCCTCCTCCATTCCAAATTGTCCACGCCTACTTGCTTCCAATTTTGGGCAGTAATGGCCATGTTTAGGTCCTCTATATTTGAATCAATAAGAAGGCTAAGAATATACAAATTAATTTTAATTATTTCTACAATGTATCCAGTAGAAAGAAAACAAGGCATTAACACTATATATACACATGTATCTCTTTATACAAGATTATGTGTATATATTATGTATATACTCATGTATAAGAGATATCCATTTTACATCCATATATACACAGAATATATTTTTATTGTTTCTTGAAGCATCTTCTTTTTAATTTTAATTTTTAATTTCTATGGGTACATGTAGGTGTATGTATTTATAGGATACATGACATATTTTTGTATAGGCATACGATGTGTAATAATCACATCAAGCTAAATGAGTATTCATCACCTCAAGCAATTATCATTTCTTTGTGTTACATACATCCCAGTTATATTATTTTAATTATTTTAAAATGTACAATAAATTAATGTCAACTGTAGTCACCATGACGTGCTTTCCAATACCAGATCATTCTATCTAGCTCTATATAGTACCTATTAAATATCCCCAGTTCTCTTTTGAGTAAGACAGACAAGTAAATAAAACATTACAAAAATGCACATGTGGCAAATTAGATTTATTTAAACATTTATGGGAGCAAAACAAGGTCATCTACATAAAATTAGAATAGCCAAGAATATTATCTCAAAGAAATTGGTAGATAAGCTGAAGTGTAAAAGGCAAGCTATAATTTATTAAGTAGAGAATTTAGGAAAAGCATTTGGCATAGAGAGAAATGTGAATTTGAATACACACTGTGGTTGGTCTTGCAAATAGTTGCACTGAGTGACATAGCTGAATAATGGGGTCTATTATAGAAGTGGCATAGAGATTGGGATGTTTGCAGCTCTGGTGTACAGACAATTGATATTGCATTGTATTTAACTTTTTACACCTTTTCTTAATCTTTCTGGTTTGTTTCTCATTAATTACACCAATAAATTAGGAGAAAAATGAAAGTTAACTACATATTCTTATCCTCCAAACTGATTTGTCACAGGGAACTTTAGGTTTTGAGTGTGTGTATTTGCATTCATAGATAATATCTATTAATTGTGATTATGCATCAAGGACTATAATAGGCATTTAAAGACATTATTTCATTTAGTGTTTTGAATAATCTTTAAAGTGTCTTTGATAGACATTTTATGGATGAGGAAAATTATACTTTTTTTTTACTGTACTTTAGGTTCCGGGGTACATGTACAGATAATGCAGGATTGTCGCATGGGTACATACATGGCAAGGTGGTTTGCTGCCTTAATCCTTAAAATAGCTTTTATAAAATTTCCCAAAGACTGTTTTTTTTTTCTCATTATAAATCTAATTCTAATGTCATTAGGAGAAAAGAGAAAGGGGTGTTTTCTGTCTTTCATTTCAATATCGGTTTATTCTGCTTTAGCAATTTTAGTAGTTTACTTCTCAGAACATTTTCTCTCCCTAGGATATCAGAAAAGAGGTGATAAAATTGATACATTTCCTGGAGAGGAAGCCATCAGAGGAGCTTGTGGACAAGATTATACGTCATACTTCATTCCAAGAGATGAAGAACAATCCATCCACAAATTACACAACACTTCCAGATGAAATAATGAACCAGAAAGTATCGCCCTTCATGAGAAAGGGTGAGAAAGTCCTGCAGTTTGCCTGGATGCTAGAGGAAGTCACAGGGTGACATAGTTATAGGCAAAAATCTAGTGAGGTATTTTAATGCCTATGGACCCAGCTGAAGTTTCCTTCAGCAGTCCCTCACATTTGAACATCCTCTTTAAGTTACACTTCTACTATATTGCAATTACCTATTGATTACTTAGTATGTGCATCATATTATATTAAAAATAACCAGCAGACACCTCAATCTCAGCGCTGGAAATAATACCATACCCTACTAGCTGTCATTTACCAAGGCTATGTGCCTCAGTGTTACATCATATATCATATAGTTCCTTTAAGTTCTAACCAGAAATTCCACAGAAATATTTTGTTTCTTTCTCTTTTTGATTTGAAGAAATAAGGTTAGAATAGTTTGTCAACATTTTTTTTCAACAAATGACAAACACCTTTCAAGGGCAAGTGGCAAAAAATAGAAATTTAAATATAGCTCTGTTTAGCAAAAATATCAACATATAAGGAGAAAAAATATCTGTTTGGAAGGAGGCACAGCCTGATGAGATATAGCCAGTTAACAAATTTAAATGCATGTAAGACACTTAGATATTCACTGTGAGGAAGCAAAAACAAACAGAATAGAAACAAATCTCACTCTTTGAACCATATTGTCAGTGAGAGAGTCAGGAAAATTTTTAAATACAGAAATAACAAACCTGGCACTGGGAAAAAAACAGGGAGCCACTGAAAAGAGAATCAATTCTCAAATTATATTTTAATTATGTATTCTTTTGATTATCTATTTCCATTTTCAATATTCTACATATAAATATTACAGAGGACTTAAAACAGTTGTCATACTTGCAAACAGTGGCTTCCTGCTATGCCCTCAGACCATATCTGATGTTTTAGGATATACATTTTCTTCTGGTTTTGGGTTATTTCAGTGAGAAAGTTTAGAGCTCTTTGAGCTAGAGGGCAAGTGAACTCTTGACTAGTCTAAAAAAGAAGGTGAGTGCCTTCTGCAAGGTGAGTGTTGGAAGTGTGATGGAAAGCAAAACAGGTGAACCTTTCTGGACTACTGTAATTACCCAGATGGGAAACATTCTCAAGCTGGCAGTAGCAGGGGAAGTGTCTAAGAGGCAGTAGATACAAAGATAGCCTGAATATAAATAATAAATTAGATGTTGTGGTTAAGGGAATGACATCCAAGATTATGTTTGGCTACCTGTTGTTGCCACTACACAGGTCATTAAAAAGTAATTGGAGAAAACACAATATGATAAGACATAAAATGAATTTATTTTTGAACTAATTTAATTTGGAAAACTTGGACAACTTCCTGGTGGCAAAGTCATGTAGGCAGTTGTATATAAAGCATAAGTCTGGATTTGAGTGCTATCAGCATTAAGATGATATTTAACACCTTAAGAGTGGGTAAAACATGGATTTTATCCTGGGAGCCCCAACAATTGAGATGACACTTGAGAAGAACAATAAAGTAAGTGGCATAAGAAGAAGGAATCAGAGAATTAAATTTGCTATTTTAAAATCAATTAAGACAAATCCATCTTTGTAAGCTCAAATAAGTATATTAATAATGGTATACATTTTAGTCCTAAAATTGAGAATTACAAGTATAATATTTGATTAGGTGTTAATGAAAGTGATGAAATTAGCAAACCTAATGATTCTCTTGAGAAGACCTAATATTTATTGTACTTTCTTTTTTGTTACAGGAATTATAGGGGACTGGAAAAATCACTTTACAGTAGCCTTGAATGAAAAATTTGATAAAAATTATGAGCAGCAAATGAAGGAATCTACACTGAAATTTCGAACTGAGATATAAGAAGTCCTTTCTTTACTTAATATATCTGATTAAATATTTCTTTTCATTATTTTTCACTTTTTCTTATTTTGGATTGCTATAAAATACATAATCAAGGGTTATGTTGACATTTTCTTCTTAAATTTTTGTTTAACATTTTTTTTTTGAGACAGTGTCTCACACTGTTGCCCAGGCTGGAGTACAGTGGTACAATCATGGCTCATTGCAGCCTGGATCTCCTTGACTCAAGCCATCCTCCTGCCCCAGCCTCCCAAGGAGCTAGAACTACAGGCATGTATATGCATGCTTGGCTATTTTTTTTTTAAGTTTTTTTTTTTTTTTAAGTTTTTTCTAGAAATGAGATCTTACTATATTGTTCAGGCTGGTCTTGAATTCCTGGGCTCAAGCCTCCCTAGTAGTTGCAGCAACAGGTCCACATCATCATGCTCAACTAATTTTTATTTATTATTATTTTTTTGGATAGATAGGGGCTTGTTATATTGCCCAGGCTTGTCTCAAACCCTTGAGCTCAAGTGAATCTCCCACACAAGGCACCCAAAATATTGGGATTACAGGCATGATCTATCATGCCTGGCCCAGGTTACATGTTTATTGGGCTGTACATATATATAACAATAAGAAACTTTTTTTCCTACTATCATCTTTTAAATTTTGTTTTGTTTTTTTTTTGCTTCTTCTTTTCTATTTTTTATAAATATTATGCACAACTATAACCTATGAGAATAATGTTGTAACACAGATGATTCATCTTGTTAGAGATGTATTAAAAATAAACAAGCGTTCCAAATTATTTTTGTGATTGATTTTTCCATTTAGTAGGACATTAGTATTTTATACATATATATATAATAATATATATTATATTTAGTATTACATATATGTTACATAAACTTTGAAGACTAGAAGAATGAAAGAATATACAAATTGGGGGCAAAACTATATTATTTTCTTCCTTATTTTCTTTTTTTTCCCTACTTTAATTTATTTATTATACTTTAATATAACAAACACTTTAATAAAAACTTTATAGTATGGGACTATCCCCACAGCATAAAATAAATATACAAGTGTACATGTTGATATAAATAAATGATTAGTTAAATAATTAAATGCAGTAAATAAATATCCCATACAGAAGAATTTCACCAATTTGTGTACAGTTTCCTGTGCAATTCCTTAAGTGTGAGATTTATATAGGGACTTTCTTATAAAGGAGGACGAGTGCTGTATGAGGGGAAGAGTAATGTTAGAGTGCCTCAGTCAGGTAATTCCCCTTTTGTATATAACTAATTACCTAATCATGCTGATCACCTTTTACATCCTGCTCCCTATCAGACCTCTGGTCTCACTGCCACTTTCACATTCTCCAGGCATGCTGCTGTCTGCTAGGCCCCTGAAACTCCTTAGCCCCTTGTCATGCTACCATTTTCAAGGGAACAAAGGGAAAGAAAAGGAAAAGAAAAAAAGCAATTTTCACTTATTTTTAGGTCTAATGTCTTCAGGCTTCAATAAAAAGTATAGCTTCGTAAAAGACCTCCTCCTGCTCCCTTTGCTGGCACCTAGAGTTCACCTTTTATCTTCATAAGCCAGCGATTCTGTAAAGTTCTGCTCCACTTCTCAGGAAACTTCTGAGAAATCAAAAAATATCTTCATTGGAATAGCAAGGTTTAACTCACTGGAATTCTTTCAGGATTTTGGCCCAATATTTAAAAATTTTCTTCTCAGTTCACCAAAATGAAATAAGCTTAAAGTAAGCAGAATAAAGTTAAAAATAGAAAAAACTTGATACAGGAAAACAATGGAGAAAATTAATGAAAGCAAAAGCTAGTTCTCAAAAAAAGATTAATAACATTAATAAACTTCTACAGAGACTGACAAAGATGGAAAGACAAAGAACACAAATCATTAAAGTCAGCAATAAATAAGAAATAGAAAGACAGATTCTACAACCAGTGAAAGGATAATAAAAGTCTAAGACCAGGTGCCCACTTAACTGTGAAAAAATTATTCGTTGGTGGCATTAAAGAAGACACTGAAGAACATCACCTAAGAGATTATTTTGAACAGTATGGAAAAATTGAAGTGATTGAAATCATGACTGACCGAGGCAGTGGCAAGAAAAGGGGCTTTGCCTTTATAACTGTTGATGACCGTGACTCCATGGTTAAGATTGCCATTCAGAAATACCATACTGTGAATGGCCACAACTGTGAGTTACGAAAGCCCTGTCAAAGCAAGAGATGGCGAGTGCTTAATCAGTCAAAGAGGTTAAAGTGGTTCTGGAAACTTTGGTGGTGGTCATGGGGGTAGTTTCGGTGGGAATGACAACTTTGATCGTGAAGGAAACTTTAGTGGTCATGGTGGCTTTGGTGGCAGCTGTGGTGGTGGTAGATATGGTGGCAGTGCGGATGGCTATAATGGATTTGGTAATGATGGTGGTTATGGAGGAGGCGGCCCTGGTTAGCCCCTATGATGGTGGCAGCCAATACTTTGGTAAACCATGAAACTAGGGTAGCTATGGTGGTTCCAGTAGCAGCAGTAGCTTTGGCAGCGGCAGAAGATTTTAATTAGGAAACAAAGCTTAGCAGGAGAGGAGAGCCAGAGAAGTGACAGGGAAGCTACAGGTTACGACAGATTTGTGAACTCAGCCAAGCACAGTGATGGCAGGGCCTCGCTGCTACAAAGAAGACATGTTTAGACAAATACTCATGTGTATGGGCAAAAAACTCGAGGGCTATGTTTGTGACTAATTGTATAACAGGTTATTTTAGTTTCTGTTCTGTGGAAAGTGTAAAGCGTTCCAACAAAGGGTTTTAATATAGATATTTTCTTTTTTTTTCTTTGCATCCATGCTGTTGATTGCTAAATGTGATAGTCTGATAGTGACACTGAATAAATGTATTTAAAAAAAAAAACAAAACTTCATGGTAGTAAGTTTGACAATTTAGAAAGAATGAACCAATTTCTCAAAAACCATATACTACCTAATCCTTACAAGACGAAATAGATAAACTGAATAGTCCTATAACCATTACACATATAATAAAATTCTCTTGGAAAAGAATTCCCAAAGCCTAGATTACTTCAGTGAATTTCGTGAAACGTTAAAACAAAAAAAAAGTCACCTGGTAATGGTAACGATACCTGTCTTAAAATATTAAAAACTGGCCAGGGGCAGTGGCTTACACCTGTAATCCCAGCACTTTGGAAGTCTAGGTGGGAGATTCACTTAAACCCAGGAGTTTAATACTAGCCTGGGCTACATAGTGAGACCCCACCTCTACTATATATGTATAACTGGTTTGAGATTCTTAAAATCTTTCATATAACCAATATATTTTCTATTATGTGGTTACGTTTTGTCTTTAGGTTTTTAATCATGATGCTGACAAGTGGCAATGTTTTTAAATTTTCAAGTTTATCAATATGTACAATAATGTAATTTAAAGTTGAAGTTGAAACCCCTCATTTAACAAAATATGAAGACATAGTTATATCTTCATCCTTCCTTGCTGGGAACATTGTGGACCCCTCGGTGATGACTGAGCAACCCCAAGCTTCTGGAAGAATTGGCAAAACCCAGCCTATCTGAAATAAGAAGAAATCATTGTTGATTTTTAACCTGTAAATTCTCTTAGAATTTGCTTTCCCTGAAATGAGTTATTTGCTTTCTGATGCTTGTTACTTACTGTATCGATTATATTTGAGAAAATGAAGAATAATGTGAAAAGCTGGGCTGTAACTTGTAACTTTGGCTCTGCTGAAGCTGTAATTTGTAACTTTGGCTCTGCTGAGTTGTTCTTGTAAAAATAGGAACCCTGTGTAAGGAATAAACTGCTTAGCTTGACTGCCAGAGAGAGATGACAGCATGTAATAAGTTTCTCGTTGCAGAGTGCCTATAAACAGACGTGTAATGGAGAGGCTTATTACCTAGATTCCTTTCCCAGGAAATGTATACTGATTATGGCCCTGGAAAGGGAATGCCACCATTATGGAAAGCCTATAAACAGATGCATTAGGGCCATCTGTCATGAGGAAAAACCTCTGTGGTTGAGATAAAGATATAAAAGTCTTTCTTCTCCCACTGCTCCTCCAGGCCTGCATGGAGGCCCCCTTCTCTCGCAGCTTTGTGGTCAGGCTGGTTGTCCTGTGTCAGATCCTGTTCCCCCTGCAGCTGTGAGCCCAATGTGTTCTTGCTGATAATCATAAGTTTATGTTTAACCTCTATTCTTGCTAAGGTGTATGATTTCTATGCTGACACACAGAAACGTTATCTTTACATTGTTCTGCTTTTATAATACCATGTTGTGATTTTTGTGCGCCAGTATTTGCAAATGTATTCTTCTGTATGATCATTTCCACACTGTTGTGTAGCCTCACTTCCCCTCCCCTACTGAAAGAGTCTAATAAAAAACTGTGGTTTTCAGGGGAACTTTAGACATCCATGGAGCAGTATTATGTGGTGTCTCCCCTGGGCCCAGCTTTAAGAAAAACTGTTTCTTTGTCTTTTTTTTCCTTTTTCACCAACCACTTGATCACTTTGAGATATCTTGAATCCACGTTGATATATTGGGAGCGAGTCTTTCCAATACTTCCTGAATATCCTAAATACTTTCTTTGACTCCATAAAAAAGATCTTGATTAATATTTTTTCTTATCATCTGCTTCAGGGAAAAAGCCAAAATAACTTAATAATTATTGTTATCGTTAATATTTTATCGATCATTGCTTTGTGTCAGGGATTGTTCCAAATGCTTTACTCATTTCATTGTCACAACTCTTCAATACAATAGAACATAAAATTATTCCCATTTTAATAATAATGACATTATGGCAAAGAAAATCTATACAATTTACATAAATTATCCAAAAATCACACATGGAAAGTCCTTGGGAAAACCTGGTCCCAGACCCATAGTAGATGCTCCATAAATGGTAATTTCTGCATCTGTATAATCCCTACCTACTTTTATTTGGAGACAGGGAGGGTCTCGCTCTATCATACAGGCTATATTACAGTGGCACAATCATAGCTCACTGCAACCTCAAACTCCTGGGCTTATGTCATCTTCTCACCTCCGCCTACCAGGTAGCTGAGACTGTAGGTACATGCTACCATGCTTCGTTCAACCCTGATCTAGTTTTTATTTTACAAAATAGGAAACTTTTGGCTAATTGTTTTATAACCAATAGTTTGATATTGTCGATATTTCAATCTGCAACTTAAAATTTCAGATAAAACCATATCATCATGATAAAAGCATGATGATGGGAAAAAACATTATTAAGCAAAGACAAATTAAATTAATACAGATACACAAACACATATATGGAAAATTATATTTTTAATAAACATATATGCTTTACTTTTGAAATATGTTTCATTTAGACTGCAAAACAAAGCAAGAAGATCTATTATGAATCAGGGTTGAATATGCTCTCAGGAAGGAAGATAATGATCTAACCAATCTCTTTCATTGGGAGCTGTTCTCAGACTATTGACTATTATAAGGCCTCTGGGATTTCAGATGGAAAAGAGTATAATTAACTCTTCACCAGCAAATACCTATGTTAGAAGACCTTGAGAATAAAAGATCACCTAGTAGCAAATGGCAGCCTACTTTTTGACTACACTTGTACCTGAGGACACAAAAAGACAAGGTGTATTTAACCTTAGAATATCTCTATACAATGAAAACAAGTAAGTGCAATTATCTCCACTTAAAGTCTAAAGTTGGCAAACACTTATAAGGTAAATGACTGCTCAAAACTGACTAGGGTTTCATATAAAAACTTAAACTCATTATCTCTTTTTTTCACTTAAAAATTATTATACTTTAAGTTTTGGGGTACATGTGCTGAACGTGCAGTTTTGTTTACACAGTTATACATGTGTCATGGTGGTTTGCTGTACCCATCAATCCATCATGTACGTTAGATATTTCTCCTAATGTTATTCCTCCCCTTCTCCCCTGCCAGGAATGCTTTGACACTGTTGGTGGGAGTATGTCTCTTTTTTTATACGGTACTAAGTGGAGGATTGAGAATGGCTCTTTATCTTTTGTTTTAAGGCAGTATTGAAATGAAAAAATGAACGTTTAGATTCTGATAGCATCATCCATGGTGATAATGTAATAATTTTAGTAATAATTAAGCTATATTGGGTAATTTTTGCAGGGCAAACAGCATACTGCATATTTACACGTTAAATCATTTTTTAATGAAATTTTGACCATGACAATGACACAATAGCAATGATTCCATGAAGAATCTGCTAAGATAAAGAATCCTAGGCCAGGAACAGTGGCTCATGTCTGTAACCTCAACACACTGGGAAGCCAAGGAGGGAGAATAGCTTGAGGCCAGGAGTTCAAGACCAGCCTGGGCAACACAGCCTAGTTTCTACAAAACAACCCAGTCGCTACAAAAATAAATAAATAAAAGTAAAATAACCTGGAAGCCATCATTCTCAGCAAAGTGACACAAGAACAGAAAAATCAAACACCACATATTCTCTCACTCATAGGCAGGTGTTGAACAATGAGAACACATGGGCACAGGGAGGGGAGCATCACACACTGGGGTCTGTGGGGGAGAAATAAGGGAGGGACAGCAGGGGGTGGGGAGTTGGGGAGGAATAACATGGGGAGAAATGCCAGATATAGGTGATGGGGAGGAAGGCAGCAAACCACACTGCCACATGTGTATCTATGCGAAAATCTTACATGTTCTTCACACGTACCCCCAAACCTAAAATGCAATAAAAAAATAAAAAATTAAAAATATGTATAAAAAATGAAGAATCCTCTACTCATTAACAAAGTTCATTTGCCCAAAATACATATTTGGTAACAACATTACTCATGATAATATGAATTTCAAAACTATTATTAGGTTGAAATGTTAGTGTATGATATGGAAATTATATCTATCAATCAGTATTAAGTAAATATTTATCTTTTAGGCTTCTTTTCTTTTTTCTTTTTTTTGAGATAAAGTTTTCTTCTTGTTGCCCAGGCTAGAGGTGCAATCTCTGCTTACTGCAACCTCCGCCTCCCAGGTTCAAGGGATTCTCCTGCCTCAGCTTTCCAAGTACTTGGGATTACAGGCATGTGCCACCATGCCCAGTTAATTTTGTATTTTTAGTAGAGACGGAGTTTTTTCATGTTGGCCAGGCTGGTCTAGAACTCCTAACCTCAGGTGACCCACCCACCTTGGCCTCCCAAAGTGCTGTGCTTACAGGTGTTAGCCACTGCACCTGACCCATTTATTTTCTTTAATAATGTACCTTGGACACTATTCCTTATTATTATTACACTTTTATATTCCTTACATTCCCAATCATAGCCTTTATCACTACTTATCATAAATTGAGTTTGAATCTTCCAGTTCTCCAAATAGACATATTGTCTATCTTTCTCTGTTTCTAACACTTTCATAACAGTTCAAGTTACTCTCCCTATTCAAGTCCAGTGGTACCAAAGTGTTAAGTACCGAGCATACAAGGACAATAAGACATGCACAGTTCCACTTTTATGGAATGTGTAATGCAATCCCACATAAATTAAATAATTGACTCTAATATTAGCCATATGCATTGACCGTGGCAACAGGATGCTTTGGAAATACATAAAGGATACATAACCAAATTAACGGAAGGCTTCTTAGGGAAAGTGATATGGAAGCAGGAATATAAGTTCCTACAAGTAGATTGACTGTGAAAGACTGGAGAGAACTGATAGTACATTGCCTATGGTTAATATTCAGTAAATTATTAGTGGAAAAATGGCAAGAAAAGCCAAGTGCTACTTAAGCTTATAATCTATTTTGATCTCCACTGTTCCTTTGCCTGTTGGCAAAGCTTCTTGACTTACCTCTTGGCACTGTGTAAATTGCATAAGAAACTACAGAATTTCAGATTAATATTTGTCTTCAATTGTTTATGAAGGAACCAAACAGTAAGTTCCTTAGCAACTTCAATCATGCATGGAAATTCTACCTGAGTTATCTGCACAAGGAAGATGTCTGTTACTAAGAAGTTACATTGTATTCCAAAAGCATGCCTTTTCTGGCCACTCTGTTGTAATACTGGAGATACTGCTTAGGCTTGAAAACAATTTTCATACCAAGATGTTGAGTGTACACCATGCAGCAACATGAAACTAGGTATTTTACGTATTATCACATTTAATCCTCATAACAACAATGTTCACTGGTATCATATCCCTCATCTAAAACATAATACGATGTTTTCGATGAGGAAACCAAGTATTATGCCTTGGGTTCCACATAAATTGCCAAACCATAATTTGTACCTAGGCACATGTAGCACCAAAGCAACTGCTGTATTTCCTCATACCACATCATAATTCCACAAGGAATTATGGATATACTCAACATGGCCTTTCGAGGCCACTTAATTGTCAAAAAGTAAAATAAACATTATCCTCTGCTCTACATTAATTTTGTAGGACCATACATTCACTTTTTCCTTTATTTGTGCAATACATATTCTTCTGAACATCTCCCATGTCGAGCAGTTCTCTATGACAGATACAATGGTTGAGGGGCAGTAAGCAAAATCAGAAATGGATCCCACATTCAAATAACTTAGGGTCTAGAAAGAATAAAACCTATGTAGTTAAGTTACCAAAAAACAAGATGGGGATGAATAAAAGTGATTTTAGGAAGTAAACACCATAACACTGTAGTCAGTAGCTCACAGTACAGGGACTAGAGTAATTCTTGACTCCTCTTTTTCCCTCTAGACAGGGTCCAGGTTGGCATGGTAACAGTTCACTGTAACCTGAAACTTCTGTCCTGAAATTATCTTCCTACCTCATCCCCTCCATCTCCTGAGTAGCAGGGACTGCTGGTGCATGCCATTACACTCAGCTAATTTTTAGTATTTTGTATAGAGATGGGGATGGAGCTCTTCCAAAACTATTTTTCTATGAATTTTTGATATTTTTGAGCTCTAAATCATAGGTTAGCCAGAATGAAAGTCTGGTTGTGATCTACATTGCAATGCTAAAAAATCTAAACCAACAGATGAAATATATTCAAATATATCACATTATTTTTCAAGAGATCATATCACAGTATCACTATCATTTATATGGGAATTACATAAGAAAGTGTGCATATGTATATATGAGACACACTGATCAGTACATTTACTTTATTGAAAACCTTAAGTATAATTTTCTATGCATTATGGTCAATAGCTATTGAAGCACCTACCATGTGCAATGCATACACAACGATTCCTTATATTTTAAGCTCTGATCTCAACAAATGTGCAATTCTTAAAAATAAAAATGTTTATATGCCAATGCTAAATGGATTTAAGTCTAATAAAATAGAACAATACAATGATACAAAGTCAAAGAAGGAAAGCATCTAACTGGGGACATACAAGAAACCTGAAGAATTGTGATGGCATTTGAGATCAGGTGTCAGAGATTGGTAAGACACTATGATTATTTGTGTAAGTGTAGAATGCATGAACAAAGGTAAAGGGGAACAAAGCTGTGAAAAAAATGTCCAGTGCAAAATGAGTAGATCATATTGACTAGAGCTTACTACTTGTTTAGAAGTGTAGCTCATTCATTCATTGATATCCTTAATAATATCTATAAGTGCCAACTATGTGCCAACAATTGCTCCGGCATAAGAAAGATTTTGCCTATGTAAAATTTGCTTTCTAGTGGGTGATCAAATACATGACTGAAAAATTGGGTCTATTGTGGACAGTTGTGAATGTTGTGCTTCAAAGGGCTACTTAAGATTTTTGAAAAGAGAAACAATACGATTTAACTAGTAAGGAAAAGTGAGAAAGGGTTAAGAAGGGATGAATGTAAATAAAGAAACAGGATTTTCCTCATAAATTCTCAATGTCCTTGCAATGTTAAAACACAATGTAAACAGTAAAATCCATATTTGTCTCTATTTTTGTATAATATTTGATGTTTTTGACCATGTATTTTCCTTGGAACTCTCTTCTCTTGATTTC
>CAUYQU010002026.1:0-37884 GCA_963574635.1 Cheracebus regulus | reverse complement strand
CCAAAACAGCAGCATTGAAATTCATGGTGCTTTTCTACCCGGGGGTCTCTGGTCTGGCTTCTCAGTCCCTTTTTCAATCAGCTGAATGGACTGCTCTACCTTCCCAGAGCTCCAAACATCATCCAAAAGGAGACCCAGTCCTGTTTACTCCGCACCAAGAGCCGCCGGGCCGAGGCACCGGCAAAACAGCCGTGCTGGCCAAAAGGGTCGCTCTAGCGACCCGTGGGACTCCTCTGCTGGGAATGTCCTGGTCCGTGGGCACTAAAAGTTCATCTGTGAGTGTGGCGTCCCCTTGCTCTCTGTGCTTTCTCTGGGAGCTGCAATCCTGAGCTGCTAGTGACCGATCATCTTGATAAATTCTATTATAATTGAATGTTTCTTGAATTGTTCACATATATAGGCTAAAAATGTTTAGCTATTAGAAAAATTTGCAGTGGTCCATAAAGATATGATGTCTGTTGGGCTAATCTTAACCTAAGCAAATAAGCAATGAAGCTAACTCCAATCAAGGCCTTTAGAAAATTTGCTTCTAATAAAAATCTGATCACAGCATTGTAAGGAGAAGCAAATGTCTGAGAAATCAAGAGCAGATAGCAATGCCTTTGTCTACAGAAAAATAGCTTTCTAAATTATTATCTATTACCTAGAATATAACAACTACTTTTACATAAAGATAACTGACCACATATATGGTCATTTAATTAATTAAACCAACGAATGTCCCCCCTCATAAAAAACATGTTGCCATAGATGCTGGAGAGGATGTGGAGAAATAGTAATGCTTTTACACTGTTGGTGGGACTGTAAATTAGTTAAAACATTGTGGAAGACAGTGTGGCAATTCCTCAAGGACCTAGAACTAGAAATCCATTTGACCCAGCAACCTCATTACTGGGTATATACCCAAAGAATTATAAATCATTCTATTATAAAGACACATGTACATGTACGTTTACTGCAGCACTATTCACAATAGCAAAGACTTGGAATCAACCCAAATGACCATCAGTGATAGACATGATAAAGAAAATGTGGTACATATACACCATGGAATACTATGCAGCCATAAAAAAGGGTGAGTTCATGTCCTTTGCAGGGACATGGATGACGCCGAAAACCATCATTCTCAGCAAACTAACACAAGAACAGAAAACCAAACACCACATGTTCTCACTCATAAGTAGGAGTTGAACAATGAGAACATATGGACACAAGGAGGGGAATATCACACACTGGGGCCTGTTGGAGGGTGGGGGTGCTAGGGAAGAAACAGCATTAGGAGAAATATCTAATGTAGTTGACAGGGTGATGGATGCAGCCAACCACTATGGCATGTGTATACCTATATAACAAGCCTGCATGTTCTGCACATGTATCCCAGAACTTAAAAGTACAATTAAAAAAAAAAAAAGGTTTAAAAAAATTTTCTCAGTAATTACCAGAACAAGTCAATCCATTGAATGGAAGAACTAGTACAACTGATTTTTGAAAAGTAAGTTGAAATGATCGTTCAGTGGAACTAACTGCTCAGTTCAGTCAGACTGGGAGAGCCTAGGTTCTGCCTAGCTAGGTTCAGCCTAGCTAGATTCAGCCTAGGTACAGACAGCTGCAGGTTAAAGCTATGTTTAGAAAAGCAGAGGTACGGTTATTAAGGATCAGAGATGTGGGAGAGTAATGAGGTTAAGAATGGAGTAAGTAAGAAACAAACAACAACAAAAAAAGTTGCTATCTTATTCTACTTACTCATATTTATTTTATAATAGCTTAGTATTAGATATTCAAAAGGCAGCTTTTAAAATCAAACAAAGTGGAAACTGCCCGAGATATGCAGTTAAGAATTAGCTTAAAATTTGCTTAAAAATGAAAATCTTCTCTAGCTCTTTTGACTGTAAACTTTTGACTCTTGTACTCTTGTAAAACATCCAAATTCATATTTTTTGTCTTTAAAATTATCTAATCTTTCAATTTTTTACCTATTTCAAGTCAATTTGCTTTTCTGGTCTCCTCATTTCCTAGCTCTTATCTACTTTTAGTAAGTGGCTTTTTTCTAAAAGGGAAAATTTTAAAGGAAGAAAGAATGGCACAAAAAATAAACATTTTATATTCATATTTCTACCTATGTAATAAAACAGCATTTTGTGAGGCCAGTTCAAAAGAAGGCTTAGATCCTTTTATGTGCATTTTAGTCACTAAATGATATCATAAGTCCCAGGATGCAAAAGGTTTGTGAACATTTATTGAAAAGCTAATATAAGACATTTCACACACTCATCTTTTTGGATCTTAATTTCCTTTTGTCATCAGTCATTAAAAAGAAATTTTATTCAGGATTTTTGTTGCTTATTGTAATAGCATTCACTAACTGGCTTAGATTTTATAATTCCAAGAGAATAACTGTAACAGTGATATTTTATTTATTAGGAACACGAAGAATTGATGACAATTCAATTTCCCTATATTTTCCTTTCAAACATAAATATTGCAATTTTCTCTTAACTAAGTTGTAAATAACATACTTTCTCTTGAAAACTAACCTTTAATAGCTTTCTGGGACAGCCTGGGACTATTGCACAATGTACTCAGAATGAATCATAGTAATTCACTTAAATTGAAATGGGCTGAATTTATGAATGGATGATCTGTTACAATTCATTTTTACAAACATGACTCATTAATGTTTCAAAGCTAGTATTCTGAGTGACTCTAATGAAACTGATGTTTTCATATTAAAAGGGGATGTATAAAGACATTTTTTAATATAATCATGATTCCTACCAGTATGAAAAATAGTTACCTATGCTTTAAAGAATTTTCTAACAGAAATTAAGGTTGTTTAAGTAACATATAAAGGACAAACTTCTCCAAGGTTTAGTTTGCTAATTAAGGAAAAAGTAAATAGTCATAGAAATAAAAATCTATCACATATGGTTTTGACTTGAGTTACTTATAATTTCAGTAGAATTTAATTCAGTCTGACTTGCTGTAATGCAAAGTCAGTGGGCAAAAGATAACCAGTAGTCTTGTAAAAAATTCTTATAAAATCAATTTTCATATTAAAATAATTAAGGTATGGCATATAATTAGTACAGTTATGAATATGTAACTCCTTGAGAGCTGGTAGGAACTTGTAGAATCTAAATTGCCCTAGCCCACCCTCACTGCAGCATGTGCACATCAGCAGCCAGAATTTAAGTAAACTACCTAAGGCTATAAATTAATAGCATTTTAGGCTTGTGATGAACCTTAAAAGGCATGAACTTAATCCCCTCAAAAGAAATGAACCACCTTCTATAACACCACCATTAAGTGAAGAGCCAGCAGACGCATTTCCACCTGCAGAGATGGATGGGAGAGGCTGGGCGCAGTGGCTCACACCTGTAATCCCAGCATTTTGGGAGGCCGAGGCAAGTAGATCACCTGAGATCAGGAGTTCAAGACCAGCTGGGCCAATATGGTAAAATTTCATCTCTACAAAAATACAAAAATTAGCCAGGCATGATGGCGAGTGCCTGTAATCCCAGCTACTTGGGAGGCTGAGGCAGGAGAATCGCTTGAAACAGGGAGGTGGAGGTTGCAGTGAGCCAAGATTGGGCCATGGCACTCCAACCTAGGTGACAGAGTGAGACTTCAGCTCAAAAAAAAAAGGATGGATGGGAAATTCATCACTCCTAACCCTCCTTTGACATCTCTATTACAAAGTTCTTTTTCATGCTAAGCTAAACTCTGTCTTCTTTTAATTTCCACTCATTGGTTCTAGAACCCAGGTCAATTTACTCCCAGACCTGTGCCTTTAACAGTGCACCATTAATTCTGTCACATAGTCTATTATTTCTTTAAAGTTTTATTGTGAATTTAGGAAGAAATGGTTTATGTGTAAATAGCTCACGCCTATTGTTATAGTAACTGCAGCAAAAGTTGTAGTGATTATAACATACAAAGCAATAGATACAACTTCTGATAAATTTCAGAAGTATTTCTAATATCAAAGCCCTGAAGTATCAAGAGTCTTGAGGCTGAGGTGCCTCAGAGATTCCAGGATATCAGAGCAGGTTACTAGGAGTCTTACCTGCATGAGGACTCTACATTCTTCTCCCCTCCCCAACAAAGACATTCTGAGAGAAGAGGGCTTTGCTTATGTCTTATGAGCATAAGGATTTACACTAGAACATGAGAGAAGGACAAGGCCAGGAGCTTCAACTTTTGTAGGGCAAATAACTTATTATGAGGTAACAGAATTGTGATTCATGGGATAGAAGCTCAGGGGTTATAATTACTTAACAAAACACTGGCTCAGTCTAGGGATTTCCTAAAAAATGCTCTGCAAAGGAGATGACGAGTATTTGAAAAAGTTGACTAACTGCAGGAATGAGGATTTTGTGGTTATAATCACCACAGCACAGAAAGGGAGAAAATGGTTACTTATTCCTTGGGACATACCTTCCCTTACGTTCAAAAAGCCCTGTAATGGCAGGAAGAATTAGGATCAGGTCCTTGAGGAGACCAGGTGAGAGCAGAAAAGCAATGAACAGCAGCAGCAATGAAAAGAAAAATAAAGCAGCAATGAAAAGAAAAATAAAGGGATAAAGGAGCTGACAGTACTGCCCAGAAGCAACGATGATGGTTACTTCTTGAATGAAGGGACATTAGAAGCAAGAAAGGATAAATAAACCCTTCTGGCAGAAAAAGCCATACCAGCAACAACAATGCGGAGAAAACATCAATAATTTCCGAGAAGGTGGTCTGAGCCACTTGAAACCAAAAGGTTAGCAGTAGGACTTCTAGGTGGAGCCTGATCAAACTAACTCTAGTAGGTGAAGAGGTTCACAATCAACACACTGTAGTATTGTTAATTAGGTTCTCGTCTTCCCTAAGTAGGGTGAGGTATGAGAAAAGAAAGGTGACACCTCTCAGAAAACTTGAATTCACCTTGATACTTTTTCTACACATAAGAGTCAAATTAAAAAAATAAGCATAAACCCAGAATTTTTAGTCAAATGATCATTAGCCAGGTGATATCTGTGGCTCACCATTTACATATTTAAATCAATATTTTCATATAATTACATAATCTTAAATAGTGCTCATATTGAAGACTCTGAGCCACTAAAATATCCCCAAGTATGAAAAGTATGTTTTTGGTATATAACAGTTGCCATGGTAAGCAAGTACTGTACACAAATAAAAATATTTTAGCAGTTCATTTTAACATATTGACAGAATACCCACTAAGCAAAAGGCATTATTTTAGTACAGATGATCAGAGATGAAAAAGAAAATTTCTGTTGTTAAAGAAACAAAATGGAAGATAATATTCCACTCCACTTAAATACGGTTTTTGTACCAAAATAAAGACAGCATCATTATTCCTGCCCCTATAAGATTCAGAAGTGTAGTGGAAATTTCTCTCTCAAGTATTTATTTCATCAGTAGTGGGTGTTAATAAATTAACTAGTTGGTATACTATTACTAGGTCTACTATGAGCAATAACCATTCACTAGCTCAATTATTTTATGACATGTGCCTGTGCACAGATAGACTTGTTAAATTTAAGATTCTCATTCAGAGTCCTTATTCCCAGAATTAACTAAAGAGAACTCAGTTTAATTAACAGATTATTTTGGAATTAAAGTGTCTTTCATTACAGTAACTGCTGGAATTCGTCTAATCAAAATTATCTTTCTATGCTGGAATTACTTTTACAATATCATCCAGCCAGTGTATGAACGCATATAAAGATGGGATGCTGGTATAACAAACAACTCCATTTTTATCAGCCATAGCTGTTCTTCCCTGTTTCAAAATCTGCTTCCTTGGCTGGGTGTGGTAGTGCATGTGTCTGTAATCCAGCACTTTGGGAGGCTGAGGTGGGTGGATCACCTGAGGTCAAGAGTTCAAGACCAGCCTGGCCAATATGGTAAAACCCTGTCTCTATTAAAAATACGAAAATTATCTGGGTGTGGTGGTACGCACCTGAGTCCCAGCTACTCAGGAGGCTAAGGCAGAAGAATCACCTGAACCTGGGAGGCAGAGGTTGAAATGAGCCGAGATCATACCACTGCACTCCAGCCTGGGTGACAGAGTGAGACTCCATCTCAAAAAAAAAAAAAAAAATCTGCTTCTTTATAACTCTCACCTGTTTATGTCTAAATTCTGCTCTCTAAGGTGCAGAGAGTAATGTATTTCAAGTCACTGCTCTCTTTTCTACATGAAATATCCTTGAAGCATTTTTATAATGTTTTATAAAGATGATTTCATTCTTCTGTCTCCTGGCTGTCTTTCTTGGGATAATCCCAGTTTGTCAATACTTATTTTAAACATGTTAAAAAGGTGGGCACGGTGGCTCATGCCTGTAATCCCAGCACTTTGGGAGGCCGAGGCAGGTGGATCACCTGAGGTCAGGAGTTTGAGACCAGCCTGAGCAATGTGGAGAAACCCCATCTCTACTAAAAATACAAAATTACCCAAGCATGGTGGTGCATGTCTGTAATCCCAGCTACTTGGGAGGCGGAGGCAGGAAAATTGCTTGAACCTGGGAGGTGGAGGTTGATGTGAGCTGAGATAGCACCACTGCACTCCAGCCTGGGCAACAAGAGTAAAACCCTGTCTCAAAAACAACAACAACAACAACAACAACAACAAATAAACATGTTAAAAGGATACTATCTAACCAACATATATCACCATCCTTTTCGAACTTGCATTTCTATTTTTGTAGTCCAAGATTTCATTTGTTTTCTCTTTTGCAAACGTGGTTCAATAGATGACTCATATTTAGTTCCAGTTCTAGTTCTGCTAAAATAAGCAAGTTCTATTCATAAAGTTGTCTTCTCTTGCACTGTAGTGGACACTGTCATTTGTTTTAGTGCATAGAATCTGACACCCCTTTGTGTGTTTGAGGAGTCTCCTTGGTATGAGGTAAAGACCATCACTCCTACAGGTGCTGACAGTTCGGCAGGCAGTGGTGGGTGGTTACACCATTCCTATTGCAGAAGTGGTATCTGTGCTAGAAGCAAGTAATACTGAGTTCTTAGTGGAGAAAGGGCAGGGGTACAATCATGGCATTGATGATGACTTCCTAATTAGACCAACTTTGTGTGGATGCCCTTTTTACTCTAGTTAGGCTCTGACTTTTCACTGTAATACATCCTCAGATTGTATACTGTCTGACCATGCTGGGGATCCTACAACCTAGGTCAGGCTACCACTCCACACAGATAGGTTCCTCACTCTTATTTGAGCTCTGATTCCCCATGCTGGATCCCCAAGCATTGCATCAATGACTGCCTCATCCTGCTCAAGTTCTTATATGCCACACTATATGCCTTCTTGAGGATACCCTCCTCAGCCTTATACACTGACTCCCTATACCAGGCTGCCTTCTTGTGTGTATTCTCTCTTCATGCTGCTTGGGCTCTAATTCCCTACACTAGGCTATTCTCTGATGTGATATGGTCCTCACTCAATTAGGGCTCTGACATCTTACTCTGGGGAATTGCAGCTCACCTCTCCCAGTCCCACTAGTGCACTGTCTAAATTGTTCTGCCTTTCCTAACGGCTTCAGGACTGAGCTATTAGGAAGGAAAAGGAATGGGGACAGGAGTCTCAACGTCATCCTAAACTCTTTGGTGTTTTATAGACAAGATTAAGTTTCAAAAAAGGAACCCCAACATATACACAGTATTAAAGTACCTATGCAGTTACTTTTAAAAATCAAGATATAGAACTTAATATTTACTCGTATTAAATTTTATCCTATCGGGTTTTTGTTTTTGAGATGGAGTCTCCTTCTGTCACCCAGGCTGGAGTGACAACAGATCATTTCTGTTGTCTATAACAGATCTACTTACTTGACACATAGGCATTGCTTGATACATAGGCATCACAGAAGAAAAGAGAAAAAGCCATACCTGCCTCTTATAAGGAGGGTTTTTAGCTACAACTGTTGTCTATAACAGATCTACTTGCTTGACACATAGAAATGCTCCACCATGCCCAGCTAATTTTTGTATCTTTAGTAGAGACAGGGCTTCATCATGTTGGTCAGGTTGGTCTCAAACTCCTGACGTCAGGTGTTCCACCCACCTGCCTCCCAAAGTGTTGGAATTACAGGAGTGAGCCACCATGCTGGGCCTATCCTTTGTTTTTGACCTACCATTTTTTTTGATAGGTCAAAATGTTGATAAATGTTGACATTTATCAACATTAACAACTATCTGACACTTAAGCATTTCATAAACATGTTATTTATTTTTGTTTTTAAAAAAAGGTACTGATTTTAAAATGCTCAGAAAGCAAGACCTAGAGAACAAAATCCTGAATAACACAACACGAGACAAAGTTGTAGACTGGCAACAGTCTGATGACCAAATTTTATTTCATCTTCCCATAAAGGTATATAAGAAAGTCTGACAAATAAGTGTGAGGAAATAGAGTGCTTGTTTATTCATTTTTGCCCCTCACTAATACTGAATAAGTGAATGGATGAAGAATATAAGGTCTTTGTTTTTGCTGAAATGCAACTGTAGAAGCCATATTGCAGAAAAATTATAATGTAGATGTGGTTAAACCATCATCAGTATAATTAGAGACTGTATATCTGATGTGGGCCTTGGGTTCTATGGTTTCACAGATATAAATAATACATCTAAAAAGGTACAGCCTAATAATCTCTCAATGACAAAATTATGTTCTAAGTCCTACATGATGTGTATACACACATACACTTTTTACATAAACAAGCATAAGACACGATATATAGTGAATATAATCTGACTGATAGAATATTAAGTGGCAAAGTCTGAACTTAAACCCAAGTACCCTTGTGCTTAACTACCGCCCTATTAGATTAAAAGTATTAAATAATCAACAATATTTTTGCTTGTCTTTCTAAAACACAGTATTTGAAGGGGCCAGGGCATAGAAAAATTATTCAAGCATAAATGGTCTGTATAGTTTTCATTTTTTATAATTTTCTCTCTTACATGTTGTGGGATGGAATCACACCAAAGTAGAAGTGCCGTAACAATGCAAACCCCCTAGATAGTTAATAAATTCTTACTCATTAGCCCCATTTATTCATTTTGAGGCACTACAGAATAAAAGAGAAAAAGCCATATTTGCCTCTTATAAGGAGGGTTTTTAGCTACAACTGTTGTCTATAACAGATCTACTTGCTTGACACATAGAAATGCTCAAGAAACATCTGTTTTTTTCTCTTCTTCACTCACCTTAAACATTTATTGAGAGTCTCTATGTGCTGGGTGCTATGCAAAGCATTAGAGCTATAAACATATGTAAAAAATATCTGCCTTCAGTGGTTTTTGTATGTGTGTCTATGGCTAAAAGAGAAGAGAAACTGAAGCAAGGGCTTCACAGAACAGATGATATCTAAAGGAGGATATCAATTTGTCATCAGAGCTAGCTCTACACAGGATTCTTAGTGTTTACCACACATTCTCTATGCATGCTTCTATGACCTTCCCAGTAACCCAAATTCAGAAACTTACCTAATTCCCTATATTTCATAACTCTCTACAAAATAAAACTAAGAAAAGTAGTCTTTAGCACATGCTACAAAGATCCATTAATATAAAACCTAAAATTTTCCCCATTCAATAAATTTTTACATTTATGCATACAAGTTACTAGGCAAAAATACTTAATTTTCATAGAATCTCTCATCATACAAGACAATCTGTTGACATGCTATCAAAGCACTTCACTGTAAAAACATAACAAGGTAGATCATTTCAAAATACCTCTCAACAGAGAAAACCTGAGGCAGACTCGAGATAGTACTCTCATTTCAAAAGTAATCAAGTATTTAAGTTAAAGCCAGTGAACAGTGGTTAAAGAAGAAAAAAAAATGAGGTATGGGTTCATACCAGGCAATATAAACAGACCTAACCAATGACCAGAATGGAAAAGTAGCAAAACAGAAGACTACACACTTTTAGATATTTAAGAGTGGTGCATTATCCAAAAGGACATGAAATATGGTAAAGAACTAAGGGAAGACAGACATCAAATTCTGAAGAGGACTCAGAAAGAATGATATGGGACTATTAAAAAATAATTTAAAGAACAATGTAGGTATTTTTACTTCTTTTTATTAAAAATATGAAAACTGTATTTTTTGAAACAAATATTTAGCCAGGTGCAATTGTCCATCCCTGTAATCACAGTGCTTTGGGAGGCTGAGATGAGAGGACTGTTTAGTCCAGGAGTTTGAGAGTATCTTGGGTAACATAGTGAGATCTCAATTCTATGAAAAATTAGCCAGGTGTGGTGGCACGCACCTGTAGTCTACACATCTATAGATGTGTACACATCTATAACCATCTGATCTTTGATAAACCTGACAGAAATAAGCAATGGGGAAACGATTCCCTATTTAATAAACGATTTTTGGATAAATATGCAAGAACATACAGATGCAAAACAATGCTATTCTCATATGAATGGGTTTGGTGGAAAGGCAAAAAGGAACAGTCATTAAGAATATAAGCTTTGAGGGTGGTCGGGGGCAAGGGGAGGGATAGCATTAGGAGAAATACATAATGTAGATGATGGGTTGATGGGTACAGCAAACCACCATGGCACATGTATACCTATTTAACAAACTTGCACGTTCTGCACATGTATCCCAGAACTTAAAGTATAATTTAAAAAAAGAGGGGAAAAATTAATTTTAATTACTGAACTAATTACTTTTCTGAAAAGAGTTAGGTCTATTTCTTCTTTGATTAAACAGATTGGGCAGTCTAGGTAAAATGGGGAAAGACAGGAGGTTTGCCTGGCCTAGATAGTCTTGCTTTACATCAGTTGTCTTAAGTGCTAGAGTCCTTTCACTCTTAAAAGCATTCCAGTTTGAAAGATGACAAAGTATATGAACACCTCACCTCTAATGCTCTTTTTAAATTTAAGTTTATTTTGAGACAGGGTCTCGCATAGCTCACTGTAGCCTCAAATTCTTGGGCTCAAGCAATCCTCCAACCTTAAGTCTCTTGAGTAGCTAGGACAGCAGGTGTGTGCCAGTATGCCTAAATTTTTAAATTTTTGGTAGAGACAGAGTCTTGTTCTGCTGCCCAGGCTAGTCTCATATTCTCGGCCTCAAGAGGTCCTTCTGCCTTATTCTCTCAAAGCACTGGGATTACAAGCATGAACCACTGCACCTTGTCTTCCCTTTTTAAACTAAAGCAATAACTCTCAGTTAGGTACCCAATATGTAGAAGGCCAAGAATTGAAGGGGATATAAAGAAATGTAAGAAATGGTATGTGTCCTCGAAGTGCTTAGACCTTACTTGGAGAGACTGAATAAACATTTTATGTTAAACAATACAAAATTTAAATAACTTTAAAAATACAACTAAAGGAAGTATTACAAGATGGCATAGTTATCTGGTAAATGAATAGTGTAATAATTGGTATGATGGGGTTTCACAAGTGATGGGGATCACTTTGCATTAACAATAACACTATAGCACTCATCCCCATTTATTGAGTGCCTTATATGTGCCAGGATGGTTTAGAGTACATTACATGCGTATTAGGAACCCTCATAATTATCCTATAAGGTGTATTATTGAAAGGGATGAGAATTTTACTGATGAGAAATGTACTTACAGAGGGCTAGGTACAGTGGCTCATGCCTGTGATCCCAGCATTTTGGGAGGCTGAGGTGGAAGGATCACCCAAGGTCAGGAGTTCAAGACCAGCCTGGCCAACATGGTGAAACACTAACTCTACTAAAAGTGAAAAAATTAGCCGGGCGTGGTGGTGGGCGCCTGTACTCCCACATACTCAGGAGGCTGAGGCAGGAGAAACGCCTGAACCCAGGAGGCAATGAGCCAAGATTGAGTCATTGCATTCCAGCCTGGGTGACAGAGTGAGACTCTATCTCAAAAAAAAAATAGTACTTACAGAGGTTAAGTAACATGTACAAGGTCATGTAGCTAGTAAGCAGCAGAGCTGGGATTTAAGCCTAGGTTCTTTCTCTAATTCCAAAGCCGTCACCTTTTTATTGCTCTCATCTTCACATAAAAAGGTGGTTCTCAATTGGGGGCAATTTTGCCCCTCAGGGAATATTTGGGGATATCTAGAGACTTTTCTATTTGTCATAAATGAATGAGTGAAGGTAATGGCTAGTGGGTAGAGGCAGGAATTCCACTAAGCATCCTACAATTCCCAAAACAGTCCCTTTGACCAAAGAACTGCCTGATCCAAAAGTCAACAGAACTAAGGAGATGCTCACTAAAGAAAGACTTTACAAAAAACCTGTTAAAGGTAGGACTAGAGCTCAGTCTTGAAGCATCGGTAGGATCAGGATAGGCTGAGGGTATGGGATAAGGGTGAATTCTAAATAAGGGAAAAAACACACAGCACAAGATAGATGCAAAAGACAGCTAATAAGCCAATTAGAAAAACTGAAGAAAAGCAATTTGAAGGGGAAGTGGGAACAAACTGAAAAGTTGAAATAATCGTTTTGAAAAACCTAGATTCGATAAAGATTCTGAACAGGGAAGAGACATGAACAACATAATATATCAAGAATAATCAATATAATCAGAAAACCAGGGCAAAGAGACTAGTAAGAATGATACTGCAATACTTAAATGCTAAGATATCCTAGAGTTTGTGCTTTTGTGTGGTGGTAGTGAGAACGAAGGAAGAAACCATAGGCATATACACTATTACGTATCATAAATTTTTGTGGTTTTTGGTCTCAAATGGTTATTCTCAATTACTATTCTTACCTGTAATGCACTGAAACTGTCCATCTTCTCTTCTTATTGTAAATGCTTCCCCCGGATTAACTTGTACCAGAATAACCTTAAAAATGAGGGAAAGAAGTATTAATCAAAACGAAAAAAAGCAAATCAGATATAAAAATACTAACAGAGTAGATGTGAGCTATTCAACCTTATGAAACTGGGAAGGAAAATGGGGATTACATGTTCATGATGTGGGTTTGCTAAAAAAATATTTTATCACTTTTCTGGAGGTTAGACTTAAGCCAAAAGTCAAGGGAATAAAAAAACAAAGTGACACACTTTCATTGGAAAGAAAAGTCAACAAATTTCACTCTGAAACAAAGATGGAGCCAAACCACAGAATATTTAGATCATCTAAGCAAGTTTATCAGTTGCTAAGTAGGATGAGCCACTGTGCCCGGCCTACAATTTATTACATCCTTTACCCATTTCATCATGTCTGTTATAAGCCACTCTAGTCTAGCCAAATATTCCTTCCTGCCTCTACACTTTTGCCCATAAAGTCTTCATTGAAGTAATTAAAAAATAGTGACACTGTTTTTTGGATAAACATGCAAGAATATACAGATGCAAAACAATGCTATTCTCATACAAATGGGTTTGGTGGAAAGGCAAAAAGGAACAGTCATTAAGAATATAAGCTTTGAGGGTGGTCGGGGGCAAGAGGAGGGATAGCATTAGGAGAAACACCTAATGTAGATGATGGGTTGATGGGTACAGCAAACCACCATGGCATATGTATACCTATTTAACAAACCTGCATGTTCTGCACATGTATCCCAGAACTTAAAAGTATATATTTTTTAACAGTTAAGAAAAAAAGAATATAAGCTTTGAAGTAGCTCTGATCTTGGCTTTCAATCTGCTTTCACCACTTACGAGCTACTTAAATCTTTGTTGCCTAGTCTGAAAACTGAGATCTATAATGATTATATGGCAGGGCTGTTGAAGGATTAACAGATAACATATATGTAAAGCACATACACAGTGCACAGATACAGTGTGTACATACACAGTAAACGGCAATAAGTGAAGCCTATTATTTATTTCTTCAATAAGTGTTTCTTGGGCATCGTAAATGTCAGATACTCTTTAGATTAACAATAAATTAAATGCATGAGAGTTCTACTCTAGAGAACTCAGAAGAACTAAAACTACTTTTTTCCAGATTGCCTTGAGAGTTAGTTCAGAAGTCACAAATGAAAAAGTCTATTTTACTCTTTTGTCTCTGACTCAAAATCTTATCTACTAGGCTTGGCTCCAAATGACTGTTTTAATAACCAAAATGAATACAGGTATACAGTATCTTTTCTTAGAATTTTCAAAGGTATTTATAAATTTGGCATTTTTCTACTCATCCAACTAGGTCTGCCAATTGAACTAATAGAACTCTGAAAGAACAAAGAATTTTGTCACTGAGATACTCAAAGCAATATACTGTAGTACTTATTATATACTCAGTAAATCTTTGTTGAGTAGGAGAATAGCAAGTAACATTCATTTAGCATAAACCTGAATGTTCTTAAGAACACTATCATACTGGCCAGACAACTTTATATCATTTTTACAAGCTGCTTGGCCTTGTACTCTAATTTTGGTATTTCTTATAAACGTCTGAGAAAATAAATTTTTTTTACATTATATATATTTTGTTATAAAACTGAGATAGTTATGGAAATACACAATGTAAATGAAATACACAGAGTAAAACGTCCCCTCTGCCCCTTCATTCCTTTTGAAGTCGAGAAACCATCATGTTTAATCATAAAACCATTATGTTTGTCTTTCCAGAAGTTTATTATGTACGCAGAAATACCTCCCTCCCCTAATAAACATCATTTTCTTTTCCTTTTTTTTTTTTTTTGAGACAGAGTTTTGCTCCTGTTGCCCAGGCTAGAGTGCAATGGTGCGCTCTCAGTTCACCCGCCTTCCACTTCCCGGGTTCAAGCGAGTCTCCTGCTTCAGCATTCCGAGCTGGGACTAAAAGCACATGCCCCCACACCTGGCTAATTTTTATACACACCATTTTCTTTAAACACAAGCTCTTACTAGACATACATATTCTGCAAGAATTTACTAAAACCCAACAATGTAGTATATCTTTTTTAGGTTGATATAAGTGAACAAGATAGGCAGAAACAATCCCCTTGTGGATGATACATTTTAATGGAAAAGTGACAATAAACAAATAGGTAGGTAACATAAATTAGGAAGTGTGGTTACATTGGTGGTCCCCAGTGAATCATACCTCTTGGTATTATATATTGCGTAGTCCTCAATATTAACTCTGGGCTTGGCCATGTGACTTGGTTTTCTTAAGCACTTAGATACTGGTCCCTGTGACTCTTGGAAAGTGCCCTCTTGGGTTCCTGAGCTACCATGTAAAGAAGGTCCAGATCCTCTGCTGAAGAGCCCACAAAGATGGGGAGAGCTGCCTGATCAGCCCATTGCAGGTTTCCAGCTCCAGTTGACTCTGTATGTCTTTAAGTAGGTGACTGATTCTAGGCAAGACCATTGGAAAGATTGCCCAGTTAAGCTCTGCCCGGAGAGAGCAGAAATAGAGCAAAGAAATGGTTGTTGATCTGAGGCACTAAGTTTTGAGTTGGTTTGTTACATAACAATAAATAACTTGAATCAGGAATTGAAAAGTATGATGAATTTTTTCACTCTGAAAAACTTTCCACAGCAGTATATAAAACTATTCATTCATTATATTGTAAGCAGATGTGGAAGATCTCCACGGAACTACAGGGATTTAATCAACATGAACAGTCAGCTTGCTTCATAGCCTCCTGCCTTGCAACCTGTTTTTTCCTGAACATTATATGTTATGTGGTCATCTAGTCGGTTGGAATCACCTATTGACAAGACCTCAGCAACTTATATAAATGAACCTAAGTGAACTTTCCCCATCACCATGCTATAAAGTCTCCACTCCAGAAGGAGCTATAGCTTCATTATCATTACATGCAACCTATGTGCTGGCATAATGACTGTGTCAGCACCATTGGGACCCCTCCTCTACATGTGATGACGTATCTTCTCCCTTCTCCACTGACCTTCCTGTCACTTTCCTTCAGGAAGACACTGCTTTGAACACTATTCAGTGATCTCCTTCCTTGTGATAGATAATACAACTTCTATTGATCAAAATCTGTGCTTTTGTGGACACTTGTTTGTTGCTTGCTAGGTCAACAAACCCCTAGTTATTTTGGAGGGGGGCAATATTTCCATATTTGTCAGCAATCTTAACTTCTTTTTCCACAAACTATTTATTGATGTCCTTTACCTGTTTTTCAATTGGGTTGTTTGAATTTCTTCCACTGATTTCCAAGAGTCCTTTGCATGCCAAGGAAATGAGCCCTTTGCCATAATAACAGATATTTTCTCCAGTTTTTCAAATAAAAAAATCTGTTTTGCTACACTAGAGTTTTACATTTTTATGCAGAAGAATTATTTTATCGATATGTTTTCCTTTATAGCTTCTGGGTTTCATTTTATGCTACTAAGAAAAGAAAAACAGCTCAGAGCAGTCTGAGCTATGTGAGGCATGTAAAATTTATCAGGCCCAGAGAGATGTGAGTATGGGACTTCAGTCACACGCTATGCACCCATGCCCAGGGGAAATTGTTTAAAGACACTTTGTTCCTGACTAACTGACTCACCTATTATCTTCATTTTCCTGGAATCTGTGATACAAGGAATAATGCATACCCTATCAATAGCTTATGTTATATTAATGTAATTTCTTGGAAACAATTTAGGAATTGTTTCTCTTCCTTTCAAAACATACTTGTAACTGCTGCTAACTGGGGTCTACATTCAGGGCGACCTGAATTCATCATGCTCCTGTGTTACAATCCTCGATCCTGGTCCAAATAAGCTCTACTTACATGAATTTTGCCTCAGCTTTTTCCTTTTAGGTCAACACTATAAAGGACTTTATATTACATCATTATTTTTAAAAACATTTACAGTTTCTTTCCTTTTAAAAACATATTACATCTCTCCTAAATCCAGAAGTTTTATTTGTATAAAAATGAGTTCTGGATTTGGCTTTAATGTTAGAAAACATGAGCTCATTTTCTATATTGCCAAAATTTCACATCCATTATATTCTCCCACAGTGTTTAGCAATGTAGCACAGTTAAGCAAGAAATGTTTATACTTATCAGATCAAATCCTGTCATGTACTAGTTGTACTGTGGAATTCCATAAAATACTAATAATTCCTGTAACAAAATCATTCACTATATAAAGTTGAGAAAAAGAAATTAAGAAAACCAAACATAACATATTTAAAACTGATACTAAGTAAAAATGAAGACAAACAGACCTATTTTAAGTTAAAATGTACAGGGAAATAGTAGGAGGTGAACTTCATTCTTTTAGTAAAAATTTATTAAATAGCTACTGTGTGGTACACACTCTTGCAAGTACTGTGGACACCAAAAGAAGAAAAATAAATCACAGTCCAAGGCCTTAAGGAGTTCCCAGTCTAGGGAGAAAACAGACAAGTACTTAGCCAATTAACTTAAAGTGTAACAAGTATTATAATAGGAATATGAGCAATGCAGTATAAGCATCCACTCAACCTAGGATGATCAGGGAAGATTCCTGCAGGAGATGATAAACTACACAGAATTCAGAGGGACAAACAGAAGTTTACAAGATAAAGACAGGAAAAGGAAACTTCAAGGAGAGGCCACATGTAGTGTGTATGGAGGGTGAAAGACAACCTGAATAATCTGAATAAGAGGAAGTAGTGTGGCATAGCTGACAAATAAACTAGTTTGAGAAATGTGATGGGAGAAGATAAGATTGGAAAGATAAACAGGCTGAATCATAAAGATCCTTAACTAGTAGGCTAAGGAGTTCAATCGTTAACTTTCAGGCAAGGCTGTTAAACAGGAAAGGGTCATATCCAAATTTCACCTTTATCCCAACTTACTTTAAAAAATTTTAAACCTACAGAAAAATTGCAATAGCTCAATGAACACCCATGTATCCTTCGCCTAGATTCACCAATTAACATGTTGCCACATTTGCTCACTCTCACTCTTTTTGCTAAATGGTTTTAGAGTACACCTGGGTGGTGTAAGGTTTGATCACTTGGTTAAGATAGTATCTGTTAGATTGTCTCTATTAGAAAGGCACAGTTTCCCTTTGATAGTAATAATCAATATGGTGATACTTTCAGGCTTTGTGAATATTCTCATCCCTGGCAATCCTTCACACGATTTCAGCAATTACTAAATCAGTTATTACTATTGTGACTGTAAAATGGTGACTTAAAATAATAATTCTACATGTAATAGTATTCTTCTCCAAGAGCCTTCCATTGGGTGTGGCAACTCATGTCTGGAATCTCAGCCACCTGGGAGGTTGAGGCAGAAGGATCACTTGGGAGACTTAAGGTCAAGAGTTTGAGACCAGTCTAGGCAACACAACACAACCCTGTGAGAGAAAAATAAAGAGGGGAGGGGAGGGGAGCCAGGCATGGTGGTGTAAGCTTGTAGTCTCAGCTACTTAGGAGGCTGGGGCAGGGGAATTACTTGAGTCCAGGAGTTTAAGGCTGCAGTGAGCTATGATCATGCCACTGTACTCCAGCCTGGGTGACACTGAGATCTCGTCTCTAAAACATGAGCCCCCTCTTTCAATTTTAGTATTTTTTTTAGTCTTAATATGGACGCATGGATTCTTTGAAAAATCAATGTTATAATCAATTCCTGTAACTATTAACATTTTTATTGAGGTGAAATTCATATAACATAAAATTAACCATATTAAAATGTAACCTTCAGTGCATTTGGTACATTCACAATGTTGGGCAACCACCACCTCCAGATATAGTTCCAAAAAACTTTCATCACTCAAAAGAAAATCCTATGTCTATTAAGTAGTCATTCTACATTCTTCCCTATTCCAGGCCCCTGGTAATTACCAATGCTTTCTATTTTTATGGATTTACCCATTTTGAATGTTTAATATAAACAAAATCATACACTATGTGATCTTTCGTGACCTGGCTTCTTTTACTCAGTGCAAGGTTCAACCGAGTTGTAGCATGCAACAGCACTTTTTTTGAGATGGGAGTCTCGCTCTGTCTCCCTGGCTGGAGTACAGTGGCGCAATCTTAGTTCACTGCAACCTCTGCCTCCTGGGTTCAAGTGATTCTCCTGGTTCAGGCTACCAAGGAAAGAGCTAGGACTACTGGCATGCGCGACCACACCTAGCTAATACTTTTTTTTTTTTTTCTGAGATGGAGTTTCACTCTTGTTGCCCCAGCTGGAGTGCAATGGTGCAATCTTGGCTCACTGTAACCTACACGTCCTGGGTTCAAATGATTCTCCTCCCTCAGCCTCCGGAGTAGCTGAGACAACAAGCTTGTGCTACCACATCGGGCTAATTTTTGTAATTTTAGTAGAGATAGGGTTTTGCCATGTTGACCAGGCTGGTCTCAAACTCCTGACCTCAGGTGATCCGCCTGCTTCGGCCTCCCAAAGTGCGGGGATTACAGGCTGAGACACCACGCCCAGCCTAATTTTTGTATTTTTAATGGAGATGGGGTTTCACCATGTTGGCCAGGCTGGTCTGAAACTCTAGACCTCAGGTGATGCACCCACCTGAGCCTTTCAAAGTGCTGAGATTACAGGCCTGAGTCACCATGCCTAGCCTCAGCACTTCCTTTTTATGGCTAAATAACATTCCTTTGTACTAATATGCCACAATTTATCCATGCAAATGATGATGGACATTTAGGCTATTTCCACCTTTTGATTATTTAGAATAGTGCTGCTATAAACATTCATGCACAAAAGTATGTCAGTACTTGTTTTCAATTCTTTTGGATATACATGTAGCAGTGGAAGAGTTGGGTCATATGGTAATCTTATGTTTAACTTTTTGAAGAACCACCAAACTTTGCTACTGTGGCTGCATCATTTTATGTGCCTAACAAAAATGTATAAGGATTCCACTTATTCTACATTCTTGCCAGTTTGTTATTCCACTTTTTAATTATATCTATCCTAGTGGGTATAAAGTATCTTTTGTTTTTGATTTGCATTTCCCTAATGATTAATGAGGTTGAGCATCTTTTCATGTGTTTGCTAGCCACTCCCTCTTCTTTGGAGAAAAGTTTTTTTCAAGTCATTTGCCCAATTTTGATTGGAGTCATTTTTTCTGAGTAACAGTTCTTTATACATTGTGGATACTAGACCCTTAAGAGATACATGATTCAAAATAGTTTCTATCAGCCAGTGTGGTGGCTCATGCCTGTAATCCCAGCACTTTGGGAGGCCGAGGTGGGAAGACGACTTGAGGTCAGGAGTTTTAGATCAGCCTGGCCAACATGCTGAAACCCTGTCTCTACTAAAAATACAAAAATTAGCCTGGCATGGTGGCAGGTACCTGTAATCCCAGCAACTCAGGAGGCTGAGGCAGAAGAATCACTTGAACCCAAGAGGCAGAGGTTGCAGTGAGCCATGATCACACCACTGCACTCCAGCCTGAGCAATAAAGGAGCTCTAGCTCCACCTCAAAACAAACAAACAAACAACAAAAACGGTTTCTAGCATTCTCTAGACTGTCTTACAGATCTTTGACAATGTCCTTTGATGCACAAAAATTTCCAATTTGTCTAATTTTGTTTTTTTGTGCTTTTGGTGTCATATTTAAGAATCCACTGTCAAATCCAAGGTCATGAAGATGTACCCCTATGTTGTCTTCTAAGAATTCTACAGGTTTAGGTTTTATATTTAGGTTGCTGATCCATTTCAGTTAATTTTTTTTGTATATGATATGACGTACAGGCTCAACTTCATTCTTTTGCATGTGGACATCCAGTTGTCCTACATCATCATTTCTTGAAGACGATTCTTTTTCCACGGAATCATCTACAGGCACTTACATCCTAACATGTATCTATCGGTTTGTGAGTACTTTTTAACTTTCTGACATGACAAATTGTTCTCAGCTCACTTTGTACCTTATCTTGAGTCCTGTTACGGGGCACATAGAAACCGGGAACTGAAAGCTAGGTGCAAATTTCATTTTTGAAAGATGGCTCTGACAGCAGTACTGAAAAAATGAAGAGTGACCATTTCAAAAGCAAAGCTACCAATTACAAGACTGTTAATCTGAATGGTATGAAATAAGTACTAGCTTGAGGAAAAGAGTAAAGCCATAAACAATATACTAAAAGATGACTAGTTAAACTAGTTTGCTAGGGATGACGTAACAAAATACCAGAGGTTAGATGACTTAAACAACATAAATTCATTTTCTCATAGTTCTGAATGCTAGAAATCCAAGATCAAGGTGTCAGCAGGTTTGGTTTCTTCTGGGTTCTTTCTCTTTGGCTTATGGAAGACCGCCATTTTGCTGTGTCCTTACCTGAGTATTTCCCTTCTCCAGGAATCCCTAGTGTCTCTTTGTATGTCTAAATTTCCTCTTCTTACAAGGATATTAGTTAGATTGCATTATGACCCAGCCATATGATCTAATTTTACCTTAGTTACTTCTCTAAAGATCTAATCTCTAAACATAGGCACAGTCTCAGGTACTAGGGGTTAAGAATTCAACATATAAATTTTGGAGGGGTACAATTCAGTCCACAGTACTTGTGTTTAGGAAAAATATTATTTTACCAAAATCCTATGTTTCTTTTTATTTTGCAGAGAATGGAGAGAACTGTTTAATCAGAAAGTGTGCTAGTTAACTAAAAACAGAATTGACTTAGTCACCAGATTTTCAATAAGTAGTTCCAATTCTTAAACCCAAGATACCACATATGCTTAGTTTGATATTGGTTAAGAACAAAACTTCTATTTAAAATCCCATTATTAGTAATATTAAATAAAGTAGAAACTAATCCATTAAAAATATGTTAGAACATGTTAGTGTGCTTTTGGGGAACTTCTATTAATGGCAACATGAATACTAGATATCCTAAAAATCATCCCTCACAAGATAACCAAAAACGCAAGGTATAAGATAACAAACTTAGAAATTTGTAAAAAAAAAAAAAAAAAAGAGCTAAGAACAAAGAGGAAATGAAAAATCTGAGCAGCAAGTAGACATTGAGTTTATCCGGCATAAGAGGGGTGGCTGATGGCTTTGGTAACTAAATGGATGCATTTCAAAACCTGTTAAGAAACAGGAGATAAAGCCAGTAGTTCAAAACAAAGCAGTGAATTTACATTAATATGTTCTGTGTAAACCCAGCTCCCCTAAAGACTACACATTCAGTAAAAGAATAATTAGAACCCTTCTACCTTCAGCAGGACATAAGAAAACACCTATGCTATACCGTGGGCAAAAGTCTCTTCCAGGAATTCAAGATCACTGATCTACCTTCGAATGAATCTGGGGACTAAATCTATATTAGCTACATAATCTAGAAACTCCTAGAAATAAATTAACCCCCAAGTTAGTTTCTGGTTCATCAAGCCTGAGTACTTGGAAAAATCCAACACAAATGTCTTTGAAAATACATCCTTAAAGCAAGTTATTGAGAATTCCCACACAAAGAGATCAAATGATGATGAATACACAATCCCAAAATACAAATCATGAAGAATTAGTCCACTGTAAATCAATAAAAGACAAAACAAATTGTAGGTTTTGATCTCCTGAAATCAGATAACATGCTTTTAGGAAAGAGACAATATTAAAATGTTTACATATCTGAAGACATAAAAAAAATTTTAAATATAATAATGAACTATAAAAAGACTGCAGATTTAAGAAGAACAGTAAAAACTGCTTGATATTTGAAAATGTGGTCACTGATGCAAAAAGACACAAAACAATGAAATAGTTAAACAGTATATTGAATCCTAGTAGAAAATAGGTGAACTGGAAAAACAAAATATGTAAAATACAGAAAGGATGTTGAAATACAGGAGATAAAATGAGAAAGTCAAAAATGCATTTTAATAGGAGTTGCAGGATAAGAACAGAGAATGAGGAAAAGACACTTAAAGACAAAGCAGCCAAGAATTTTTCCACAGTGACTAATGATATAAATTCTCAACATCAGGAAGCACAAGCCTCTAGATGAATAACGAAATCAAAATCCACTCTTAGACATACTATAGTACAACACCAAAAACAAAGAGATCTTAAAAGCTTCCAGGCCAGGCACAGTGACTCACACCTGTAATCCCAGCACTTTGAAAGACTGAGGCAGGCGGATTACCTGAAGTAGTGAGTTCAAGACCACCCTGACCAACATGTAGAAAGCCTGTCTCTACTAAAAATATAAAATTAGCAGGGTGTGGTGGTGCATGCCTGTAATCCCAGTTACTCAGGAGGCTGAGGCAGGAGAATCATTTGAACCCAGGAGGCAAAGACTGCAGTGAGCTGAGATCGCACCATTGTACTCCAGCCTGGGTAAGAAGAGCAAAACTCTGTCTCCCAAAAAAAAAAGCTTCCAGACAGAAAAAATACATATTACTTATAAAGGAATAACAATTAGAACAGCAAATTTCTGGCCAGGTGTGGTGGCTCATGTCTGTAATCTCAGGACTCTGGAAGGCTATGGTGGGAGGACTGCTTCAGCCCAGGAGTTTTTTTCTTTGTAGAGTCTCCCATCTCTACAAAGAAATAAAATTAGCTGGGTGTATTGTATTCCTAGCTACTTGGGAGGCTGAGGCAAGAGGATTCCTTGAGCCCAGGAGGCCAAGCCTGCAGTGAGTCATGATCACGCCACTGTACTCCAACCTGGACAACAGAGTGAGACTCTGTCTCTAAAAAATAAAAGAACAGCAAATTTCTCAACTGCAACAGTGAAATACAATGTACTAGTATATTCAGAGTTTTAAGAAAACAACTATCAACCTAGGAAGATCATATTAAATTGGAAATTAATCATATTTCCAAACTGTAATTCAAAAAGAAAATGAAACAAAGGTATCTCAAGTTAAAATTAAGATGTTTAGCACTAAGAGACCCTCACCTCAAATGAAGTAGAAAAAGAGAAAAATCTAGGACAGAAAAGTAGAGTGAATAGAAAAAATAAAGCTAGAAATAAATCCAAATATTAATATAAAACATAAATACGGTCCCTGGGAAGCAGGACCTCCAAGAGGCTCAGCATTGAGCCTGGGTAGCTGCCCTTCCACCTGAAGCAGGGCTTGAGCTACTCTCTACCCATAAGTAGATGCTGCTATGCGAAAATAAGGCTACCTTGACCATGTCTATGTTATATATATGTCATAGAGATGTGAGTCCATCTCTGCCTTCATGTCTTCCTGGGCTTTTATTGTTCTTCCTCCCAGCCTGCCCATTCCATCTGGGGATAAGAAAGGTGACAGTACAGAAACATGCACTATGAGAACATGTACCCAAGGTTGTTTGGTCACAGGCTGGAGGCAGGGACATGCATGCTCAGTATGGCTCCATACTAATTACAAGATTATGTTGAATGAAGTTTGAGTTTAATATACTCTGTGCAATATGTGGGGTGGTAGTGGGTCTGACAGGAATAGTCCTGAATATATCTTCTACCTCTAAAGTCTCCTTTCAGGAATCTGGCATTAACTATTACATGCTTTTTAATGGAGGTGAATTATACTTTAATATACACTGCAGATGAACTATTAAAGTTTATAATGTCAAAACTTTCTTAGACAAAGGAATCTTTCTTTCTGTTAACTAAAAATAAAATTCTAAGTGTCCTACCTGACTAAGGACCCTCTTTTAGGCCAAGGGGACCCAACTAAACCTGAAAAACTAGTTCAGAGCATGCCAGGCTGGGAAAGGAGTGGTTAGACATACCTCATATTCTCCTCCCTTTGGAGTTCAGGCACACAACTGACCAAGATTAACATTAAAACAGAGATCCTAAGACTGACAGAACAGACTATGCAGAAATAAGATACCAAATTCCAACCTGACTTTAGTATAGCATCACATGACAGAGAGCAGAGCCCTGAAAGAAACTAAAGTATTGTACCTCAAAGTATATTTCTTTGACATATTTTGCAATGCCCTGCAAAGTTGTCTCTTGTGGGGGTAATTTACATTCTAGAGAATCTTCTTCCCCTTCCATGACTTTTTCTGATTCTGAAAAGACTGGCTGAGGGTCTAGCACCTATTAAGGGTCTGAACAGGGAATATCTGCCATCTGTTGCCTCTGGGCGTAGCTATGTATGAGACGTCATCTACATAGGAAGAATGTTGGTCTCCACAACCCCTTATCTTAACCCATACACTCCTGTCTATTGATTACAGGTCTTATAATAACTCTTTCAACCAATAAGAAAATATTTGAATCCACCTATGACTATAAGCCACCCTTCAACACCCCTTGAGTTATTCCACCTTTCCAGACCAAACCAACGTATGCTTCACATGTACTGACTGATGTCTTATGTCTCCCTAAAACATAACAAACCATGCTATAACCAAACCACCTTGGGCACTTGTTCACAGGACATCCTGAGGCTGTCATGAGTCATGATCTGTAACCCTAATGAAATAAACTTCTAAACTGATTGAGACCTATCTCAGGATTAAGATGGCAGATAGGAGGCAGTACTAGCTTGCAGCTCCCACTCAGACAAAGCAACATGCGGAGACTGACGTCATAAACTTTTGCTCCAAGAACTAACACAGGAACATACCAAGAAAGCGAAGAGAATCCACAGACCCTCTGAAGGAATTATATCACCACTGCAGGCTCCCTGAGATGCCAAAAAACTGTGAGTCTGCTTGCTTTCTCAGTGGGGAGGCTTGTGATCTGGGGCAAATACTCAGCCCTAGTCAGCAGTGCCTGGAAACAGACTTGGTGCTGTTGGGGGGTTAGAGTTGGAGTGAGACTGGTCCCTCAGGACTGTGGCTGAGTGGAAGCAGGGTGAGGCCTGTGAGTGCCAGCTTTCCCCCACTTCCCTGGTGACCTGTATGACTCAGAAGAGGCAGCCCTAAAACCCCTGGGAATATAACTCCATTGGACTGGGAACCACATCCCTATCCCACAGCAGCCACAGCAAGCCCCGCCCAAGGAGAGGTTGAGCTCAGACATGCCTATCCCTGCTTTCACCTGGCAGTCTTTCTCCACCTACCCTGGTAGCTGAAGACAAAGGTCATAATCTCTTGGGAGCTCTATGGCCCTGCCCACTGCCTGAGAAACCTGAATACTTAACCAGTTGTCAGTAGGGCAAGTTTGCATCCTCCCTATAGCACCACAGCTGATGCACTCTTGCAAGTGCCACCTCCTGGCTGTAGGCCAACCAACACAAAACCAGCACATTAAACAAAAACACAACCAAGGACCCTCAGAGTCCACTTTACTTCCCTGCTACCTCCACCAGAGCAGGTGCTGGTATCCATGGCTGCAAGACCTGAAGATGGATCACATCATAGGACTCTTTGCAGACACTCCCCAGTACCAGTCTGGAGCCTAATAGCTTCACTGGGTGGCTAGACCCAGAACATCAAAAACAATTACTATTGTTCAGCTCTCAGGAAGCCCCATTCCTAGGAGAATGAGGAGAATACCATATCAAAGGGACCACCCCACAGGACAAAAGAATCTGAACAGCAGCCCTTGAATCCGATCTTCCCTCTGACATAGTCTACCCAAATGAGAAGGAACCAGAAAAACAATTCTGTTAATATGACAAAACAAGACTGTTTAACACCCCTGAAAAGATCATACCAGCTTACCAGCAATGTATCCAAACCAAGACAATATCTCTGAATTGCCAGAAAAAGAATTCAGAAGGTAGATTATTAAGCTCATGGAACTAGAAAAACAAGAACAAACCCAGCAGAAGAAAAGAAATAATGAACATCAGAGTGGAACTAAATAAATTGAAAAAAAGTATATAAAACATAAATGAAACAAAAAGCTGGTTCTTTGAAAAGATAAATAAAACTGATAGACCATTAGCAAGATCAACCAAGAAAAGAAGAGAGAAGGTCAGGTGTGGTGGCTCACGCCTGTAATCCCAGCACTTTAGGAGGCCAAGGTGGGCAGATCACCTGAGGTCAGGAGTTCATGACCAGCCTGGCCAACATGGTGAAACCCCATCTTTACTAAAAACACAAAAATCTGCCAGGCATGGTGGCACATGCCTTTAAAGACAGGGCTCAGGAGGCTGAGGCAGGAGAATTGCTTGAACCCAGGAGGTGGAGGTTGCAGTGAGCCAAGATCGTGCCACTCTACTCCAGCCTGGGCAACAGAGGGAGACTCTGTCTCAAAAACAAAAAAAAACAAAAAACAAACAAACAAACAAAAAACACAAAGAAAAAGAAAAGAAGAGAGAAGATCTAAATAAGCTCAATTTGAAACAAAATGGGAGTTATAATTATTGATACCACAGACATACAAAAGATTATTCAAGGCTACTATGAACAACTTTATGTGTATAAATTAGAGGAGATGGATACATTCCTGGAAATATACAACCTCCTAGATTAAACCAGGAAGATGAAGAACCTCTGAACATACCAATAACAGGCAGAGAGGCTGAATTGGTAATAAAAAAAAAAATTACCAACAACAACAACAAAAAAGGCCAGGACCAGGGAGTCACAGCTGAATTCTATCAGACATTCAAAGAAGAACTGGTACCAATCCTACTGACATTACTCCAAAAGAAAGAGAAAGGGGGAATCCTCCCGAAATCATTCTACGAAGTCAGTATCACCCTAATATCAAAACCAGCAAAGGACAAAACAAAACTACAGACCAATATCCCTGATGAATATAGATGCAAAAATCCTCAACAAAATACTAGCTAACCAAATTCAACAGCGTATTAAAAAGATAGTCCACCATGATGAATTGGGTGTCATACCAGGGATGCAGGGATGGTTTAACATATGTAAGTCAATAAATGTGATACACCACATAAACAGAATTAAAAACAAAAATCACATGATCATAGCTCAACAGACGCAAAAAAAAAAAAAAAAAAAAAAAGCATTTGAAAAAATCCAGCATCCCTTTATAATTAAGACAGCAAAATCAGCATAGAGGGAACATACCTTAAGGTAATAAAAGCCATCTATGACAAACCAACAGCCAACATTATACTGAGCAGGAAAAAGTTCAAAGCATTCCCTATGAGAACTTCCCCATGAGAACTGGAACGAGACAAGAATGCCCACTTTTACCACTTTTATTCAACATAGTACTAAATCCTAGCCAGAGCAATCAGACAAGGTAAAGAAATAAAGGGCATCCAAATTGGTGAAGAGGAAATCAAACTGTTGTTGTTTGCTGATATGATCATATACCTAGAAAACTCTAAAGACTCATCCAAAAAGCTCCTAGAACTGGCAGATAAATTCAGCAAAATTTCAGGATACAAAATTAATACACACAGATCAGTAGGTCTGTTATACACCAACAGCAACCAAGCAGAGAATCAAATCAAGAACTCAACGTCTTTCAGAATAGCTGCAAAAACAAAAAAAAAATACTTAGGTGTATACTCAACCAAGGAAGTAAAAGACCTCTACAAGAAAAGCTACAAAACACTGTTGAAAGAAATCATAGCTGATACAGATGGAAACACATCCCATGCTCATGAATTAATATTAATTTCTTAATATTAATATTGGGTAGAATATTGGGTAGAAATTAATATTGTGAAAATGATCACACCGCCAATAGCAATCTACAAATTCAATGCAATTCCCATCAAAATATCACCATCATTCTTCACAGAACTTAAAAAAGAATCCTAAAATTCACATGGAACTAAAAGAGAGCCTGCATAGCCAAAGCAAGACAACAAAAAGAACAATCTGGAAACATCATGTTATCCGACTTGAAGCTAAAGGTCATAGAAACAGCATGGTACTGGTATAAAAATAAGGACATAGATCACTGGAGTAGAATAGAAAACCCAGAAATAAAGCCAAATACAGCCAATTGATCTTCGACAAAGCAAAGAAAAACCAAGTGGGGAAAGGACACCCTACTCAACAAATGGTGTTGGAATAATTGGCAAGCTACATGTAGAAGAATGGAACTGAATCCTCATCTCTCACTTTATACAGAAATCAACTCAAGATAAAACAAGGAGTTAAATCTAAGACTTGAAATCATAAACTTCTAGCAGATAACACTAGGGAAAAACCCTTCTAGACATTGGCTTAAGACAAGACTTCATGACCAAGAATCCAAAAGCAAATGCAACAAAAACAAAGGCTAACAGATGGGACTTAATTAAACTAAAAAGCTTTTGCACAGCAAAAGGAATAATTAGCAGAGTTAACAGACAATCCACAAAGTGGGAGAAAATCTTCACAATCTATACATCCGACAAAGGACTAATACCTAGAATCTACAAAGAACTCAAACAAATCAGCAAGAAAAAAACAATCCCATAAAAAAACTGGGCTAAGGTCATGAATAGACAATTCTCGAAGATACACAAATGGCCAAGAAGCCTATGGAAAAATACTCAACATCACTAATGATCAGAGAAATGCAAATCAAAACCACAATGTGATACCAAGTGACTCCTGCAAGAATGGCCATAATAAAAAAAATTTAAAAAAAAAATAGATGCTACCATGGATGTGGTGAAAAGGGAACACTTTTATGCTGTTGGTGGAAATATAAACTAGTACTACCACTATAGTATGGAAAACAGTGTGGAGATTCCTTCAAGAACTAAAAGTAAATCTGCTGTTTGATCTACCAACTCCACTAGATATCTACTCAGAGAAAAGGAAGTCATTATATGAAAAAGATACCTGCACACACACATTTATAGCAGTACAATTTGCAATTGCAAAAATACGTAACCAGCCCAAATGTCTATCAATCAACAAGTGAATAAAGAAAATATGGTATATGTAACACCATGGAATACTACTCAGCCATAAAAAAAATTAAATAATGGCATTTGCAGCAACATGGATGGAACTGGAGGCTATTATTCTAAGTGAAGTAATTCAGGAATGGAAAACTAAACGTATGTTCAGTTTAAGGCATAAGAACAACACATTAGATTTTGGGGACTCGGGAATGGGTAAGAGGAGGTGAGGGATAAAAGACTACACACTGGGTGCAGTATATACTGCTCAGGTGTATACTGCACTCAAATCTCAGAAATTACCATTAAAAAACGTATTCATGTAACTAAATAGCACCTGTTTCCCAAAAACCTATTGAAATAAAAAAATTTAAATACATTTTTTAAAAGAGACTTGTCTCAGATACTTTTTGTTTTTCATTCCACAAAGGTAGAAGACTGGGTAGATTCATCATGTGATGATTTTTTCAAAGAACAGAGAGAACACTATTACTACCACATCATTAGGTGTGAATCACTCAAATCATGCAATAAAAGTTAGAAAGTAACATATTTCCAAATAGAAAAAAAGTTATCTTCCTTAAAACAGATTTATACTCTGAAAAATTTAAAAGAATATCTGTCTGAAAATGAACAATAGATAAATAAAAACCAGAAACTCTGCATGAATTTGATGTGCATAAGAAGATAACTGAAGTTGAAACCTGGATAAAAGTTCAAGTCTTAGAAAGGGAACCCAAACAAGGTATATCTATTTTATTCATAACAAGTCCTCCTGGATGTGGAAAAACAATTACTATAAAAATACTATCAAAGAAGCATGGTATTCAAGTACAAGAGCTGACTGATCTAGTTTTAACAGACTTCCAAAAAGATTGTCTCAAGATGTTTAATCCTGAATCAAGCTGACTTACATTTCCCTATCAGTCTTAGATCGCAGTTTGCAGAGTTGCTACTAATGGCAACAAAGTACTGCAAGCTACAAATGCTTGGAGATGATCTGAAAAATGATAAAAACATAATTTTGGCTGATGATTTACCTAACCAGTTCTGTTGAGATTCTCATACTTTACATGAAGTTCTAAGGAAGTATGTGCAGACTGGCCGATGTCGTCTTATATTTATAATCTCTGACAGTCTCAACAGAAATAATCAAAGGTTACTGTTTCCCAGAGTAATTCAAGAGTGTTCTATCTCAAATATTAGCTCCAACCCTGTGGCAACAACAATTATGATGAAATTTCTTAATTGAATTCTGACTTTAGATGATAACAAGAATGAAAGAAAAAGTATTGTCCCCGATAAAACTTCTCTAGAATTACTCTGTCAAGTATGTTCTGGCGATATCTAAAGTGTAACAAACAACCGCCAATTTTGTACTGCAAAAAAAAGGAACAATTTATTTGCCAACGAAAAAAAAGGACTGTCATTAAAATCAGATGCTGTGCTATCAAAATCAAAACAAAGAAAATATTCTGACAGGGTTTTTGAAAATCAAGAGGTCCAAGCTATTGGTGGCAAAGTTGTTTCTCTGTTTCTCTTCAGAGCTTTGGGAAAAACTCTGTATTGTAAAAAGAGCATCCTTAACAGAACTAGACTCACCTTGGTTGCCTTCTCATTTAACAGAGTATGGTATGGGATCTATTACTTGTTCAATCAGATTAAGTAGTAGAAATGTCACACATGCCAGGAGGATTATTTGTTTAATTTATATCTTCACCAAAACTACATAGATTTTTTAAATGAAAGTAGGTATCTTGGCTGGGCATGGTGGCTCATGCCTGCAATCCAGCACTTCAGGAGGCCAAGGCGGGTAGATCCTTGAGGTCAGGAGTTTGAGATCAACCTGCCAACATGGTGAAACTCTGTTTCTACTAAAACTACAAAAATTAGCCGGGCGTGGTGGTACCAGCTACTTGGGAGGCTGAGGCAGGAGAACTGCTTGAACCTGGGAGACAGAGGATACAGTTAGCTGAGATAGCACCACTGCACTCCAGCATGGGTGACAGAGCAAGACTCCTTCTCAAAAAAAAAAAGAAAAGAAAGAAAGAAAGAAAAAAAGTAGATATCTTGTGAGAGCCAGAGCCAGTGAATTTCTGAGTTTTGTAGATATCCTCATTTGTGACAGGAATACTGCTCTTTACTCAGGGAATATGTTACATCTATAGCTATGAAAGATGAAAGAGATGATACATTCCGACAAATCTTAAGGATTTGCTCATTGCCAAGGAGAAGGATCAAGTTTTTGAACTTGCACAAATCCCAGTGGTTTGTAATACATAAAAAGTACTGAAAAAATTGCCTAGCAACGAAAGCACATTTTCCCTAATTTCTGCCTACCAGCTGTATGCCTCCAAACTTAGCAATTGCTTTACCTTGCTCTGTTAACCATTCCAATGAAAAATCAAGCTCAGATTTCTTTTATCCAAGGAATTGGAAAGCTTCCTCTGGAGCAACAATTTGGAAAATGAAAATGGAAGCCCTACCTGATGGTAAGCACAAAATAATAGATTCTGACAGCAGAGAGGAAGCACATCTTAATGGAGGACAGCTTGTAGAGGAAGCTCTGGATGAACTCAATGAAACCACTGAACCCGAAACCTGTTATTTGAGTCAGAATGGTGGGAATGAATTGCCTGCCAACCAGTTTCAGCCCTTTTCATTCCAAGAAGACATGGAAGAAGACATGACAACAGAAGACTATGAGAATGATGGGATACAGAAACCAGTCTGGTGCTAATCAGAATGCTACTTAAAAGGATTCATTTCACTTTTATTCGGTGGTTCTCAAAAAGAGTTAATATGCTTTTCTGGTAAACTGCAAACAATTTATTAATTCTTCACTCTTACAGTATTTCATTACAAAGAACTGACTCTAGTGCCATCTTAAAGTAGATAATCAAGTCTTCAGGTAACCTCACTTTTTTTTACAGTATTTATTTACTCTTTTGAGTTAAAGAGAAGAGGGCAATGTATATGAAGTATGGTTGATCATTATACCAAATATCAGAAAATGTGAAGGAATAATCCAGAATACAAAAATCTTATAGGGGGTTGTAAATATAAATTATAAAGAATTTTAGAATGAAATCATGAGTATAAATAAACCTTATGACTTAGAAAAATAAATGGCCAAAGTTTTGCTTACTTAAAAAAAAGAGAAAATCAAATTGAATTTTAAAAAATTACAAGGGTATCACATTCCAATCACACTATTATGATAGGCTGCTTTAAGACTCATACTCAGTGATTAACAGAACAAGCAGACAAAACATTATCAAGGATACAGAATATCAGAACAACATTATCAATTAGCTTGACCTAAATGGTCTTGGAAAGAACACTGCACCTAACAATGAAAATATTTACTTTCAAGCACCTAAAGAAGTGAAGCAAAAAATTTTCAGCATGGGCCACACAGAACACCATAAATCAAGTTTCACAAATTACAAAGACGTTAGTATTAAATATCTTCAAAGTACACAATTAAAATAATTTTTTAAAAGCTAAATGTTTACAGGCTGGATGCAGTGGCTCACGCCTGTAATCCCAACACTTTGGGAGCCAAGGTGGGAGGATACTTTGAGCCCAGGAGTGCAAGACCAGCCTAAGCAACACAGTAAGACCCTGTCTCTACAAAACATTAAAAAAAAAAAAAATTGGCTGAGTGTGGTGGCCCGCAACTGTAGTCCTAGCTACTGAGGCTGAGGTGGGAGGATTCTTTGAGCCCAGGAGGTCAAGGCTGCAGTGAGCCTTGATTGTACCACTGCATTCCAGCGTGAGTGACAGAGTGAGCCCCTGGCTCTCAAAAAACAAAAATAAAAACTGTAAAAGTTTCAATAATTCATAGGCCAAGGAAGAAATTATAATGAAAAACAGGTAAGGAACAGACATAAACTATAACCAAAACATTGTGCAATAAAACCTTGGGATGCAGACAACATCATATTTATCAAAAGATACAGACCTCTAAATACAACAAAAAATTAATGTTCTTTTTTTTGAGACAGGGTCTCACTCTGTTGCCTAGGCTAGAGTACAGTGGCACAATCACAGCTTACTGCAGTCTCAACTTCACTGGCACAAGCAATCCTCCCACCTCAGCCACCCAAGTATTATAGTGGGGACTACAGGCACATGGCACCACACCTCATTAATTTTTTCTATTTTTTGTAGTGACAGGGTCTCACTACGTTGCTTAGGCCGGTCTTAACCTTCTCTAGCAATCCTCTCATTTTGGCCTCCCAAAGTGCTGGGATTACAAGTGTGAGCCACGGTACTCAGCTGAAAATTAGTATGTTTAGTGTACAACGCAGTGAGAAAAGGATAGCTAATCCAAAGAAAATAAAAGGAAGGAAACAAAAATATGAGCAGAAATAGCAAATAAGAAAACAAAGAAATGCTGGAAGATGATAAAATAGTTGTAAGAGTAATCAGAATCACCAAAGATAACGAAGAGTAATCAAAGATAACCAGGAGAAAAAATATAAGAAAAAAAAGTAGTTACCTTTTCCAGCCTGGGTTTTTCCCCTGCAAAGAGATATTCAAATCTTGGAGGATTTTATGCAAGTAGATAGCTTTAAAATGGATTTTATAAATATATTTCTATTAATATATAAGTTTTATTTAGGGGAATATTAAAATTATGGCTCTTCTTACAAGATCTTCATAAGGCTGGTTCCTCATTACTCTAGGATCTGATGTCATTTCCTCAGAAAGATGCTCCCTGATGACCAAATTTTAGGGTATATACACCCCTCACACATATTTTATTTTTTAACTAGTACTTACCACCATCTGAAATTATTTTGTGCAATTATTTGGTTAGTTTTATATTGAGTGGTTTCCATTCCACTACAATAAAGCTCACTATGAAAGCAAACACTTCATCTTGTCTTATAAAATTTCATACCCTAGAGCCTGGCTGATAATAGGTTTTCTTTTCTTTTTTTTTTTTTTTTGAGACATAGTCTCACTGTTGCCCAGGCTGGAGTGCAGTGGTGTGATCTTGGCTTACTGCAACCTTCGCCTCCCAGGTTCAAGCAATTCTCCTGCCTTAGCCTCCGAAGTAGCTGGGATTACAGGTGCCTACCACCACACCTAGCCAATTTTTGTAGTTTTAGTAGAGATGGGGTTTTATCACATTGGCCAGGCTGGTCTCAAACTCCTGACCTCAGGTGATCTGCCTGCCTCAGCCTCCCAAAGTGCTGGGATTACAGGCGTGAGCTACCGTGCCCAGCCAATAATAGGTTTCCAATAAACTTTTGTTTAATGAATAAACAACTGAAGAGTAAGGACTAGGAGGTGTGTGGAATTAATTCATTCAACAATTAGTTACCAAGGTCTTGTGCTAGATAACGGGGATAGGGTAGTAAACAAAACACAAAACTAATCGCCTTCATGGCATGGCAAAGAGTCATAAGATTCAAGTTACGCCACTGAGTAATACCAGCTGAAATAGTTATTTTTAAAAGACTAAATTGAAAATATGTGATTAGAAGAAATTAACATACATAAACGTATGTGTAGTATGCACTGTTGCCAACATCCCAGATTAAACCAGGGCTACTTTGGAATAAAGGTACCTGTCTAAATGCTAAGCCCATTCACAGGATTCTGGCAAATAACCAACAAACTTTTGGCCAGATCCAAAATGCAGGATCATATATCTTCAAATTCTCTGGATTTCTATGCTATTTTACATTCATCTGCCACAAATGCAGTGAAATTTTTCTACAATCTCATTATAATAGTACAATATGATGAGCAGAGAAAAGAGTGAGAGGAGAACTACAACTTATAAACTAGTTATTTTACCTGAGATAAAATATGCCCAAAAAACTGTTTCCAGCATAATCATAAATGAAATGACTACAAAAATCTTGTAAACCAAGAAACTCTGAGAAGTGTGACAGGTAAGGAACCCTGGTAAATTATCCATGATTCTGTGATTCATATCACTGATGTCTCTATTTGCACAGGGGTATATTATAGAGCACATTTTATAAATATCAAAAAATGATTATGAAGTACTTTATTAGACTTCTTAAAAACTAAATCATTCAATATCTTATTCATAGAAACAAATAACCATAGTCTTAAGTTTGCACTTATCTCAAAGCCACTCCTGATCTTCTAACTCCCAACCATTTTAAAGAATCACGAGTTCAGATCTGACAGCTTCATTACACCATTTGTAAAAATTCTGCAGTGTTTCTCTCTTCAGTTTCTTTCACTTCTTTCATTTCTAGCAATAGATTTGGTGACATTTTCAAGACCTTGCTCTAATGGTGTGATACTTCAGCCCGGCAGTTTTCCTTTACCATTCACAGTGCAAATGGTGGGAACTTCTAATATCTGGGTTATTAGTGTCAATAATGGGTAATTAGGCAATTGATAATAGTTATTGGCTGAATATATGCCAACAGTCCAACTTTAAGTATCTTAAACAGAGATATGTAGAATCAGTAAGCATTTTTACTGTAACCTGAATTTAGTTATTCAGTACTACTAATATTTATATTACTTCTTGAATAACAGATAAACATGCTTAAAACATGTTCTGGCAGGGCAGCTACCACCAAAGGGAAGATAAGAATTTACCATGACTGTAAATAATGCCATACCATGTAGACTTTTAAGTTTTTCTTACAAGTGTGCTATGATGATAAATGAAAACAGGTATACAAAACTGTAACATTAAAAAATAACAGAGAGAGAGATCCAAGATGGCCGATTAGCAGTAGCTCAGGATTGCAGCTCCCAGTTGAAGCGCAGAGAGTGAGTGGACGCCGCACTTTCAGACGAATTTTTGTTGCCCACAGACCAGGAGATTCCTGGCGGAAGAGCCCCACGGGTCACCAGCGTGACCCTTTTGGTTGGTGCAGCTGTTTTGCCGGCGCCCCAGCGTGGCGCTTCTCGGTGCGGAGTATACGGGACTGGGTGCCCTTTTAGTCAGGTTCAGCTGGTCCCATCCCCACAAGGAGAACAGCAATTGGAAGCGCTGAGGACTGAGAGTCTCACAGCAAGCACAGCCAAACCCGGGAAGGTCCAGCTCTGTGGGGAAAGGGTGTCCGCCAAAGGAAAAATAAGAAACAGAAAAAACTTCATCACCGGGCGGAGAGAGATCCAAGATGGCCAATTAGCAGTAGCTCAGGATTGTAGCTCCCAGTGAAAGCGCAGAGGGCAAGTGGACACTGCAATTTCAGACGAATTTTTGTTGCCCACAAACTGGGAGATTCTCGGCGGAGGAGCCACACGGGTCGCCAGCACAACACTTTTGGCTGGCGTGGCTGCTGGCGCTTCTCGGTGTGGAGTATACGGGACTGGGTGCCCTTTTAGTTGGGCTCAGCTGGTCCATCCCCACAAGGAGAACAGCAATTGGAAGTGCTGAGGACTGAGAGTTTCACAGCAAGCACAGCTGAACCCGGGAAGACCTAGCGATGTGGGGAAGGGGCATCCGCTGAAGGAAAACTAAGAAACAGAAAAAACTTCATAATCAACAAGCCGGACATCCACTCAAGAGACTCAATCTGAAAGTTGGCAATTAAAAAGACGACAGGTGGATAAATCCACAAACATGGGAAGAAACAAGTGCAAAAAGGCTGAGAACACCCGAAATCAGAATGCCTCTCCTCCTACGGGGAATCGCAGCTCCTCATTACCAAAGGAACAAGGCCTGACTGAGAATGAATGTGATGATCTGTCAGAATCAGGCTTCAGAAGGTGAATAAGAAGAAACTTCTGTGAGCTAAAAGAACATGTTGAAACCCAATGCAAAGAAACTAAGAACCTCGAAAGAAGATTTAATGAAATGCTAATGAGAATGGACAACTTAGAGAGGAATATAAGTGAATTGATGGAGCAGAAAAACACAACAGGAGAATTTCATGAAGCATGCACAAGTTTCAACAGCCGAATTGACCAAGCAGAAGAAAGGATATCAGAGGTCGAAGAGAACCCAATGAAATAAAATGAGAAGGCAAGATGAGAGAAAAAAGGGTAAAAAGGAATGAACAAAGTCTCCAAGAAATATAGGACTATGTGAAAAGACCTAATCTACGTTTGATAGGTGTACCTGAATGTGACGAAAAGAATGAATTCGAGCTGGAAAATACTCTTCAGGACATTATCCAGGAAAACTTCCCCAACCTAGCAAGGCAGGCCAATATTCAAGTCCAGGAGATACAGAGAACACCACAAAGATATTCCTCAAGAAGAGCAACCCCAAGGCACATCATCGTCAGATTCACCAGGGTTGAAATGAAGGAGAAAATGCTAAGGGCAGCCAGAGAGAAGGGTCGGGTTACCCACAAAGGGAAGCCCA
>CAUYQU010002023.1:0-15926 GCA_963574635.1 Cheracebus regulus | reverse complement strand
AAGGGCCTAGAAATAGAAATTCCATTTGACCCAGCAAATCCCATTACTGGGTATATATCCAAAGGATTATAAATCATTCTATTATAAAGACACATGCACATGTATGTTCACTGTGGCACTGTTTACAATAGCAAAGACCTGAAATCAACCCAAATGCCCATTGATGATAGACTGGACAAGGAAAATGTGGCACATATACACCATGGAATACTATGCAGCCATAAAAAAATGATGAGTTCGTGTCCTTTGTAGGGACATGGATGAATCTGGAAACCATCAATCTCGGCAAATTGACACACGAACAGAAAATCAAACACCACATGTTCTCACTCAAAGGTGGGTGTTGAACAATGAAAACAGATGGACACAGGGAGGGGAGCATCAAACAATGGGGTCTGTTGAGGGGGCTAGGGGAGGGACAGTGGGGAGTGGGGAGGTTGGGGAGGGATAACATGGTGAGAAATGCCAGATATAGTTGATGGGGGGATGGCAGCAGCAAACCACTTTGCCGTGTATGTACCTATGCAACAATCCTGCATGATCTACACGTGTACCCCAGAACCTAAAGTACAATTGAAAAAAAAAGAAGGAAAGAAAAGAAAATCTCACAAAATTTGCCTACAGGTCAATTCTAACTTACAGCTGACACATAATACAACTCTAGAAATTGTAGGTTTTTCTTGATATAATACCAAATTACCAAAATCTGACTCTTGTCAATTTGGCATCCATATTCATCTCTCTTAACAATATTTGTCTTCCATATAAAAACATTAGTAAAATTATTCCACTATCATATGTACAACTAAAAGCACATCCCAAAAGAGGAAACTTATTCAATTTTGGGTCATGCCCATTCCTCTTCTAGCTGGATTACACTTTATTAGTCTGCTAGAGTTACCATGACACATATATGCATGTGGAATTGTAAGCAATGGAAACTTACAGACACAACTTATTTTTTGTGCTTCACTGTATTGTGCTTTGCAGATGCTGGGTCTTTTACAAATTGAAGGTTTTTGAAAACCCTGTGTTAAGCAAACCTATTGAATTATGTTTCCAATACCATGTGGTCACTTCCTATCTCTGTGTCACATTTTGGTAATTCTCACAATATTTCAAACTATTATATCTATTATGATGATCTGACATCAGTGATCTTGGATGTTATTCTTGTAATGTTTTTGGGGCGCCAAGAATCATTAATAAATTAATAATTTAATCAATAAATATGTCTGTTTTGACTGCTCCACCAACTGGCTATTCCTCCATATCTTTTCCACTTATTGGGCTGCCCTATTCCCTGAGACACAACATATTTAAATAAGGCCAGTTAATTCCCCTACAATGGCCTCTAATCATTCAAGTAAAAGGAAGAATTGCACATTTCTCACTTTAATTAATAGTGTTATTCCAGAGCACATTTTAATGATAAGAAAGCAAAACAGTCTTATTGCTGCTATGGAGAAAATTTGAATGGTCCAAATAGAAGAGCAAACCTGATCAACATTTGCTTAAACCAAAGCCTTATTCAGAGCAATGTCTTTACTCTCTTCAATTCTATGAAGGCTGAGAGAAATGAAGCTGCAGAAGAAGTTTGAAACTAGCAGAGGTTAGTTTATGAGGCTTAAGGAAAGAAGCAATATACCTAATTTAAAAGTTCAAGGTAAAGCAGCAAAGATTAATATAAAAGCTGCAAGTAATGGAGAAGATCTAGCTAAGATGACTGAGAAGTGGCTACACTAAACAACAGATTTTCATTGTAAACACAAAAGCCTTCTATTGGAAGAAGATGCAATCTAGTACTTTTATGACTAGAGTGAAGTTAATGCCTAGCTACAAAGTTTCAAAGCATGGGCTGACTCCCTTGTTAGGGGTTTGTATTAGTCCATTTTCATGGTGTTGATAAAAACATATCTAAGACTCGGCAATTTACAAAAGAAAGAGGTTTAATGGACTTGCAGTTCCATGTGACTAGGGAGGCCTCACAATCATAGCAGAAGGCAAAGCCACTTCTTACACAGTAACGGCAAGAGATAGAATGACAGCCAAGTGAAATGTATTTTCCCTTACCAAACCACCAGATTTCATGAAACATATTCACTACCACAAGAATAGTATTAGAGAAACTGCCTGCGTGATTCAATTGTCTCACACTGGGTCCCTCCTACAACATGTGGGAATTATGGGAGCACAATTCAAGATGAGATTTGGGTGGGGACACAGAGCCAAACCATATCATTTTCCCCTTAACCCCTCCCAAATCTCACGTGCTAACATTTTAAAAACAATCATGTCTTCCCAACAGTCCCCCAAAGTCTTAACTCATTTCAGTATTAACTCAAAATTCTATAGTCCAAAGTCTCATCTGAGATAAGGCAAGTCTCTACTGCCTGTGAGCCTGTAAAATCAAAAGCAAGTTAGTTACTTCCTAGATACAATGGGAGTACAGGCACTGGGTAAATACAGCTATTCCAAATGGGAGAAATTGGTCAAAATAAAGAGGCTGTAGGCTCCATGCAAGTCCTAAATCCTGCAGGGCAATCAAATCTTAAAACTCCAAAATGATCTCCTTTGAGTCCATGTCTCACATCCAGGTCATGCTGATGCAAAAGGTGGGCTCCCATGGCCTTGGACAGCTCCACCCCTATGGCTTTGAATGGTATAGACCTCTTCCTGGCTGCTTTCATGGAATGGCATTGAGTGTCTACAGCTTTTCCAGGTGCATGGTACAAGCTGTTGGTGGGTCTACCATTCTGAGGTCTGGAGCATCCTGACCTGCTTTTAACAGCTCCACTAGGCACTGCCTTAGTAGGGACTCTGCGTGAGGCTCTGACCCCACATTTCTGTTTTGCACTACAATAGCAGAGGTTCTCCATGAGGTCCCCACCCTTGCAGCAAACTTCTGTATGGGCATCCAGGTGTTTCCATAAATTCTTTGAAATCTAGGCAGAGGTTTTCAAACCCCAGTTCTTACCTTCTGTGCATTCACAAGCTCAACACCACATGGAAGCTGCCAAGGCTTGGGGCTTGAACCCACTGAAGTCATGGCCTGAGCTATATCTTGGCCCCTTTTACTCATAGCTGGAGTGGCTGAGATCTAGGGCATCAAGCCCTTAGATTGCACACAGAACATGGACTCTGGACCCAGCCCACCAAAACATTTTCTCCCCCATGCCTCTGTATCTGTGATGGGAGGGGTTGCTGTGAAGACCTCTGACAAGCCCTGGAGACATTTTCCTCATTGTCTTGGGGATTAACATTTGCCTCCTTGTGACTTATGCAAATTTCTGCAGCTGGCTTGAATTTCTCTCCAGAAAATGGGTTTTTCTTTTCTATCTCATTGTCAGGCTGCAAGTTTTCTGAACTTTTATGCTCTGTTTGCCTTTTAAAATTGAACACTTTGCTGCTTAGAAATTTATGCTATCATATCACCTAAAACATCTCTCTCAAGTTCAAATCTCCACAAATCTCTAGGGCAGGGGAAAAGTGCTGTCAGTCTCTTTGCTAAAACATTACAGGAGTGGGCAAAGCCATTTAACAAGTCTCTATGAAGTTCCAAACTGTCCTATATTTTCCTGACTTCTTCTGAGCCCTACAAACTGTTTCAGCCTCTGCCTGTTGCCCAGTTCCAAAGCCACTTCCACATTTTTGGGTATCTTTTCAGCAGTGCCCCACTCTACTGTTACCAATTTACTGTATTAGTCCATTTTTACACTGCTGATAAAGACATACCCAAGACTGGGCAATTCATAAAAGAAAGAAGTTTAATGGCCTTACAGTTCCATATGGCTAGGGAGGGCTCACAATTATGGCAGAAGGTGAAAGGCACTTTTTCATGGTGGCAGCAAGAGAGAGAATGAGAGCCAAGTGAAACAGGTTTCTCCTTATCAAACCATCAGATCTCATGAGATTTATTCACTACCATGAGAGCAATATGGGAGAAACCACTCCCATGATTCAATTATCTCCCATCAGGTCCTTCTCACAACATGTGAAAAATATGGTAGTATGATTCAAGATGGATTTTGAGTGGGAATGCAGAGGCAAACCATATCAGGGCTAGTGTAGCTGGTGACTTTAAGTTGGGGCTAGTGATTCAAAACTTCTAGGACCCTTAAGAATTATGTTAAATATGCTCTTCCTATGTGCTATAAATAAAACAACAAAGCTGGGATTACAGCACATCTGTCTAATCCATGGTTTTCTGAATATTTTAAGATCATTGTTGAAACCTACTGCTCAGAAAAATATCTCTTCTAAAGTACTACTGCTCATTGACACCTCACCTGGTCACCCAAGAGCTCTTGATGAAGAGGTATAAGGAATGTTGTTTTCATGCCTATTAACACAATTGCCATTCTGCAGCCCAAGGATCAGGAGTAATTTTGATTTTTAAGTTGTTTTATTTAAGAAATAGTTTTCATAAAGCTATAGCTGCCATAGATAATAAAATCCTTCTGGATAGGATTCACCATTCTAAATTCCATTATGAATGTTTGTTATTCATGGGAGGATATCAAAATATTAACATTGACTGGAGTTTGGGGAAAGGTGATTTCAACCATAATAGATGACTTTGAAAGGTTCAAGACTTTAGTGGAAAAAGTAACTGCAGATGTAGTAGAAATAAAAGAGAATTAGAGTTGGAAGTGGAGCCCAAAGATGTGACCAAATTGCTGCAAATGTCATGATAAAACTTGAATGAGTCACTTCTTACGGGTAAGCAAAGATAGTGATTTCTTGAGAAGGAATCTACTCCTGGTGTAGATGCTGTGAAGTTTGTTGAAACAACAAAGGATTTAGATTATAAAATAAGCATAGTTGGTAAAGCAGTGGCAAAGTTTGAGAGGATTCACTTCAATTTTGAAAGAAGTTCTACTGAGGGTAAAATACTGTAAAACAACATGGGATGCTACAGAGGATACCTTTCATGAAAATAAGTCAATCAATTTGGTAAACTTCACTGTAGTGTTACTTAACAAATTTGACACAGCTACCCAACCTTCAGCAACAATCATCCTGATCAGTCAGCAGCCATCAACATGGAGGCAAGACCCTCAGTCAGCAAAAAGATTGTGTCTCACTGGAGGCTCAGATGATTGCTAATAATTTTTTCAATAAAATATTTTTAAGTTAAAGTATATATCTTATTTAATTTTTACACATAATGTTATTACACATTTGGTAAACTACAAACTCTGTATAGACTCCAAAATGATAAGAATGTAGATAATATCTTTGCTAGTAAATTACTAGAAGTAATTTGTTTTTTGTACCAGTTAATTTTGGCTATGGGAAAAATAAGACCATGTATTGGTCACTGATGAAGCACATAATTTACATACTAGAGAGTGCTATTCTTACTTCACAGAATATTACTATCAGATGGTATCATAATTGAATCATCTTCAAAGGGTCATTCCTCTGTTCTATCAGCTCAGCTGCTTCAGGATAGTGGTAAATGAAATAAGACCAGGAATCCTATAGACATGAGTCAATCGCTGCACTTCATTTGCAATACAATGAGTTCCTTGATCAGAGGGAATGCATCCTTTACACATTGGACCCAATTTCTTCTAGTTTTTTTATTCCCTTCCTCCCCCCCACATCTTTGTTGGTAAGAATTGTTTCTCATTCATTTGGGTAATTTTAACAAATGTAGCCTAAAATTTGGCACATGTTAAAAGGATACTGTCTTAATTCAGGGAGCTATAGCAAAGCTTCATAGACTGGGTGGCTTATAAACAACAAAATTTTATTTCTCACACTTCTGAGTCTGGAATTCCAAGAACACGTGGCGAGTTCTGGTGAGGGCCCCCTTCTAGTTTGCGGACTGCTAACTTCTTATGTCATGTGGTAAAAAGAGGAGGAGAGAACTTTCTGGGGTCTCTTTTATAAGGGTACTGATCTTTTATCATGAAGGCTCCACCCTCATGTCCTAATTACCTCCCAAAGTCCCACCTCCTAATACCATTATCTTGAGGATAGAATTTAACATGTGAATTTGGGAGTGCCAGGACACAAACATTTGGTCTATTGCAGACACTGACTGAATAATAAAAACATCATCAACTTCAAATATAACAGTAGGGTGAAACAAAAGTAGGAGAAACATTAATAAGGAGGATTTTTATTAGAAACAAAGACCATACAGAGATAGAAGTAAAGAGTTAAAGCAAAAAGAGAGAGAACTGTGGATGGAAATTTTTCTTACTATATATATAAACTTGGGCCTTTCTTTTGGAATAAATTGTGTTCCCTCTGAAATTCATATATGGAAGTGCTAACCCTTAAGGTGATGGAATTTGAAAATGGGGCCTTTGGAGATAATTGGGGGTAGATGAGGTTGTGTGGATAAGACCCTAATAATGGGATTATTGGCCTTGTAAGAAAAGGAAGAGATCTCTTTCTCTCTCCATGTTTGCATATGAAGGAAAATCCTTTTGAGGACATAACAAGAAAGTATCTGTGGCAAGCCAGAAATAGAGCCCTCCCCTGAAGCCAAATGAGGCTGGCACCTTAATCTTGAACCTCTCAGCCTCCAGAACTGTAAAAAGTAAATTTCTGTTGTTTAAGCTGCACAGTTTTGGTATTTTGTTATGGCTTCCTGAGCATACTAATACAGTCTCCATTTCCTTATTTTTAAAATGAACGTGAGCCTATCTAGAAAGATTGAGGGAGATAGTAGAGATCTAGTAAGTAGTGTGCCTAGCCATTGCTCAATAAGAGTAGTTATTCTTTACAATCAGTGCTGCAGTTAGTGCTGCTGGCCTGACATTTTTTCTCCTTCAATTAATTTAGGTGTGTCGTTTGCTTTTTGTGTGGCCATTTAATCATTTACCTTAATTTGCTACTTTATCTCCTATGGATCTTTTGACTGCTTTTACATGGATTTATATCACTTTGGTCTGTGCTATTTATAAACTCTTGATATTTGTTTCCTTCCTGACCTCTGACTCATCACTAATCAGATCCTGCTTCCCTGGTGGTCTGCCTGGTCCCTTTGGCCAACAATCGGTTTATATTTTAATCCCTATAGCAAATTATATTAATCCATTTTCATACTGCTGATAAAGACATACCTGAGACTGGGAAGAAAAAGAGGTTTAATTGGATGTACAAAACCACATGGCTGGGGAGGCCTCAGAATCACAGCAGGAGGCAAAAGACACCTCTTACACAGTGGTAGCAAGAGAAAATGAGGAAGAAGCAAAAGTGGAAACCCCTGATAAACCCATTAGATCTCATGAGACCTATTCACTACCACAAGAATATCATGGGAAAGACCTGCCCCCATGATTCAAATACCTTCATCTGGGTTCTTCCCACAACACATGGAAATTCTGGGAGATACAATTTAATTTGAGATTTGGGTAGGGACACAGCCAAACCATATCATTCTACCCCTGACCCCTTCAAATCTCATGTCTTCACATTTCAAAACAAATCATGCCTTCCCAACAGTCCCCCAAAGTCTTAATTCATTTCAGCATTAACCCAAATGTCCACAGTCCAAGGTTTAATCTGAAACAAGGCATCTCTTCTGCCTCTGACCCTGTAAAATCAAAAGAAAGCTAGTTACTTCCTAGATACAATGGAAGTATAGGTATTGAGTAAATACAGCCATTTCAAATAGGAGAAATTGGCCAAAACGAAGGGTTACAGGGCCCATGCGAGTCCAAAATCCAGTGGGAAAGTCACATTTTAAAGCTCCATAATGACTTCATATCTCACATCCAAGTCACACTGATACAAAAGGTGAGTTCCCATGGTCTTGGGAAGCTCTGCCTCTGTGGCTTTGCAAGGTACAGCCTTCCTCCCAGCTGCTTTCACAGGCTGGTGTTGAATGTTTCAGGCTATTCTAGGAACACAGTGCAAGCTGTCGGTGGATCTACCATTCTGGGGTCTAGAGCACAGTAGCCATCTTCTTACAACACCACTAGACAGTGCCTAAGTAGAGACTCTATGTGGGGGCTCTGACCCCACATTTCCCTTCTGCACTGCCCTAGCAGAGATTCTCCATGAGGACCTTGCTCCTGCAGCAAACTTTGCCTGGGCATCCAGGCATTTCCATGCATCTTCTGAAACGTAGGCAGAGGTTTCCAAACCTCAATTCTTGAATTCTGTGTACCTGCGGGCTCAAAACCACATGTAAGTAGCCAAGGCTTGGAGCTTTCATCCTCTTAAGCCACAGTCCAAGCTGTACATTGGCCCCTTTCAGCCACAACTGGAGCAATTGGAACAGAGAGCACCAAGTCCCTAGGCTGCACAAAGCACCTGGGCCTAGCTCACAAAACCACTTTTTCCTCCTGGGCCTCTGGGCCTGTGATGGGAGGGGCTGCTGTGAAGGTCTCTGACATGGCCTGGAGACATTTTCCCCATGGTCTTGGGAATTAACATTAGGCTCCCTGCTATTTATGCAAATTTCTGCCACTGGCTTGAATTCCTCCCCAGAAAATGGGTTTTTCTTTTCTACTACATTGTCAGGCTGCAAATTACCTGAACTTTCATGCTCTGTTTCCCTTTAAAAAAAATTCTTTTAACAGCACCTAAGTCACCTTTTGAATGCTTTGCTGTTTAGAAATTTTTCACCGGATACCCTAAATAATCTCTCTCAAGTTCAAAGTTCCACGAATCTCTAGGTCAGGGGCAAAATGGTGCCAGTCTCTTTGCCAAGACATTACAAGAGTCACCTTTGCTCCAGTTCCCAACAAGTTTCTCATCTCCATCTGAGACCACCTCAGGCTGGATCTTATTGTTCACATCACTATCAGCATTTTTGTCAAAGCCATCAACAAGTCTCTAGGAGGTTCCAAACATTCTTGTCTTCTGTGCCCTCCAAACTGTTCCAACCTCTGCCTGTTACCCAGTTCCAAAGTTGCTTCCTCATTTTCAGGTATCTTTTCAGCAATGTCCCATTCTACTGATACCAAATTACTATATTAGTCCATTTACATGCTGCTGATAAAGACATACCTGAGAATGGGAATAAAAAGAGCTTTAATTGGACTTAAGAGTTCCAGATGACTGGGGAGGCCTCATAATTATGGGGAAGGCAAAGATACTTTTTCCATGGAGGTGGCAAGATAAAATGAGGAAGAAGCAAAAGGAAAACCCCTGATAAATTCATCAGTATCATGAGATATATTCACTATCATGAGAATAACATGGGAAAGACTAGAGTCCATGACTCAATTACCTCACCCTGGGTCTTTCCCACAAAATGTGGGAATTCTGGGAGATACAATTCAAATTGAGATTTTGGTGGGGACACAGCCAAACCATATCACAAATCAAGATGTATTTTTCAGGGTAATTTGTACTCCATATTTAAAAAAAAATCTTGAAATAGTTTTCATAAAAAAATGGCATGTTGTTATTTAAATGTGCTCCTAGCATGGCATTTACATTAGTCTTACAATTTCCCCTCCTTTCAGATCTGTGCACATAATTAATGAGAGTACTTACTGCTCTAGATGTCCAGGAGTTTTATTGCTAACCTTGTAAAACAGACAAGTTCTCATGCATCATTGCAGTAAACCTTTAGAATCAGAAACCCTTTGAGAATTGCACCACCACTCCAAATGTCTATCTGTATTTCTACATAAAATTTGATACACCATTTCAGGAAGTTTGTGAATATTTTAAAATACAAGATTTTAACTCCAGATTGTGAACCTTAATATTATTCCATACTTGCATTTCAGCCTAACTTAAAGTATTTAAATAAAATATTCAGTTTTTAAAAATTAGCTTGTAAATTATCCATACCTAAGAAATAGAAGGAACTGACAGGTTGAGAAATTTACAGAAAACAGTAAGAAAGGGGAACTATTTCAAGAACTGTATGTTGAAATAATTTCTTAATCTTTAATAGTGAAGAAAAGGACACTGCCCGTCACATGCTATCCATGTTGAATAGAGATATGTCTTATAAAGGATTTGCCAGCATCATGTTAATGACGAACTGACATTGGTAGCACTGTTGATCAGCTCACATGCCACTCTCTGTTGAGCATATCATTCTTCAGTGATTCTTACTACCACGATTAGAAGGAACCTGGCCTTGACATATCTGTGTTTCATGAACTGATACAGAAGTCATGATTGACTTTTTCATAACTTGACATAACTCTCAAATACATATTATAATATGTCTGTCATCTCTTTGTAATTGTATCCCTCAATGTGGGTTCTCCAAAGATTGCGTTATAATGGTTTTGCCATCATATCCATTGAGACATCAAACTGGCATCATAATAGATCCTTTTTGGACTTGTATTGATATACATTCTTATATCTCATTACAGTGGCATCATAACAGTGTCCCTGCAGACTTTCATTGAAGAAATTATGAGATAGTTAACATGATGGCAACTCCAGATTAAATTGCACAGGAAGTCAGCATTGTAAAAAAAATGAAAATAAAATCCTCACAAGTAATTATTGGCTATGCTTAGTGATTTTATTTAAACAACTCTGTTAATTCAAAATGTCCCCCAAAGACAGTATTTCACATAAAAAAATAACTACCTGGCAACCAGAAAAATTCAATTTTTTTAAGTCAGACAATGTTTAGTTGAAGTTTGGCAAAACATCCGAAAGCATAGTTTGTGCTTTAATAACTGGAAAGTAAGCTGACATTTTTCAGCTTGTGTTGATTTTTAAAACAATTGATCTCTAAAAACTAACAAAGAAATTCTGGACTTAAACTTGACACTCAATCAATTGGAACTAACTGGTTTCTCCAATCCAGAACTACAGAATATGCATTTATCTTATTTGCAGGTGGAATATATTCTAAAATCTAACACATACTCAGTCATAAAGCAGATCTCATTAATTTTTTTAAAATTAAAATCATACAATATTATAAAATGAGAAACAAATATCAAGAAGATCTCTCGAAACTCCATAAATACATAATACCTGAAAATTAAATAACTTCCTTCTGAGTAACTCTTGGGTGCACAATGAAATTAAGGCAAAAATCCAAAAATTCTTTTCAATTAATGAAAACAGAGACATAGCTTATCAAAATCCTTGGTATGCAGCTAAGACTAATATGAATGCTAGGGTAGGAGAACATTTAAACAACAACATGCCATTTTTTACGAACAGTATTTCAAGGTCTTTTTTGAAAATATGTATTATGAATTACCTTAAAAATGCCTTTAGATTTGCAGCCCAAGGATTTTGATAAGCTATGTCTCTGCTTTCATTAATTTGAAATAATTTTTGGATTTAAGAGGAAAGTTTATAGCACTAGACACCTTCATCAAAAAGTTATATCTCAAACTAATAACCTAACTTTGTACCTAGAACTAGAAATAAAAGAACAAACCAATCCCAAAACTAGCAGAAGAAAATAAATAACTAAAATTAGAAAAGGAATGCGTGAAATTGAGATGCAAACATCCTTACAAAAGATAAATGGAATCAAGAGTTTCTTATTCAAAAGAATAAATAAAATTGTTTTCTAGGTTCACTAATCAAAAACAAAAAAGAAAAGATTCAAATAACTACACTCAGAATTACAAAAATAACACTACAAGTTATCCCCACAAAATTAAAAATATCCTTAGAGATATTTTTATTATGGACACCTCTATAGACAAAAATTAGAAAATCTACAGGTAGTGGATAAATTGCTAGAAACACAAACTCCCCAGATTTAACTAGGAAAAAAATGAAACCTTGTAAAGACCAATAACAAGTTCTAAAATTGAATCAGTAATTTAGAAATATACCAAGTTAAAAAAAGTCCTAGACCAGATAGGTTCACAGCCAGATTGTACCACATGTACAAATAACTGGTACCAATATTACTGAAGCAGTTCCAAAAAAATTGAGGAGGAAGGGTTTCTTGCTAACTCATTCTATTTCAGCCAGATACCAAAATCTGGCAGAAACAATAAATAAAGTAAAATACACACCAATATTCTTCATGAACAAAGATGCAAAAATCCTTTACAAAACACTAGCAAAAAAATCAGCATCACATCAAAAAGTTAATACACCACAATCAAGTAGGCTTTAATTCCTGGGTTGCAAGGCTAGTTCAACATACATAAATCAACAAATGTGATTGACCACATAAACAGAATTAAAAGTAAAATAATTTGATCATCTCAACTGATGCAGAAAATATTTTTCATAGAATCCAACATCCTTTCATGATAGACTCTCAATAGACTAGGCATCAAAGGAGCATACCTTAAAATAATAAGAACCATCTATGAAAAATGAATAACCAATGTAATACTGAAAAGACAAAAACTAGAAGCATTATCCTTGAGAAGCAGAAAAAAACAAGAATGCCCACTCCCACCATTCCTGTTCAAATTAGTACTGGAAGCTGTTGCCAGAGCGATCAGGCAAGAAAATAAATAAAATGCATCCATTAGAAGTCAAACTATCTCTCTGATATGGTTTGGATCTCAGTCTCCACCAAATCTCATATTGAATTGTAATCCCCAATGTTTAAGGTTGGGCGTGATGGGAGGTGGTTGAATCATGGGGCTGGATTTCCCATAAATGTTTTAACACCTTCCACTTGGTACAGTTCTTAAGACAGTGAGTGAGTTCTCTTGAGATCTGATAATATAAAAACACCTCTCCTTTTCTCTCTCCTGCTCATGCTTCAGTCATGTAATATGCCCGCTCCCCTTTTGCCTTCTGCCATGACTGTAAGTTTTCCGAGACCTCCCCAGAATCCTAGCAGATGCCAGCAATATGTTTCCTGTACAGCCTACAGAGCTGTGAGCCAATTAAACCTCTTTTCTTTATAAATTACCTAGTCTCAGGCACTTCTTTATAGCAATGCAAGAACAGATGTTCTCTTTGATAATGATATGATTCTATACCCAGAAAATCTTAATGACTCAAGAAAAAGTCTCCTAGAAGAGATAACCAATTTCAGTAAAGTTTTAGGATACAAAATCAATGCACAAAAGAGACTGACTTGTGGCATTTTGCTCCTGCCCTAGAAATCTGTGGGACTTTGAAGTTATGAGAGATGGTTTAGGGTATCTGGTGGAAGAAATTTCTAAACAGTAAAGCATTCAAGATGTGACCTGTCTTCTTCTATAAGCCTATGCTCACTTGTATAAACAAAGGGAACTTACCTTTAAAAGGGAAGTAGAACATAAAAGTTTGGGAAATTTGCAGCCTGACAATGTGGTAGAAAAGAAAATCTTATTTTCTAAAGAGGAATTCAAGGCTTCAGAAATATGTATAAGTAAAGAGAAGACAAATGTTAATAGTCAAGACAATGAGGAAAATGTCTTCAGGGCATTTCGGAGATCTTCACACCAGCTTCTCCCATCATAAGCCCAGAGGCCTAGGATGGAAAAATAGTTTCATGGGCCAGCCCCAGTGCCCAGCTGCTCTGTGCAGCCTTGGGACATGGTTCCCTGGGTCCCAGATGCTCTAGTTCTAGTTGTGGCTAAAAGGGAACAAAGTGTAGGTCACGCCATTGTTTCAGATTGTTCAAGCCCCAAGCATTGGCAGTTTCCACGTGGTGTTGGGCTTGCAGGTACACAGAAGGCAAGAGTTGAGGTTTGGGAATCTCTCCCTAAATTTCACAGGATGTATGGAAATGCTTGGATGTCCAGGCAGAAGACTGCTGCCAGGGAAGAGTTGTCATGGAGAACCTCTACTTGGGCAATACAAAGGAGAATTGCGGGTGTGGAGCCCTCACACAGAGTTTCCACTGAGGTAAAGGCTAGTGGAGCTGTGAGAAGAGAGCCACTGTCCTCCAGATCCCAGATTGTAGAACCATTGACAGCTTATGCACCTGGAATACCCACATGCACTCAATGCCACCTCATGAAAGCAGCTGCAGGGGCTGTACCTTGCAGAGTCACTGGCACAGAGCTTCCCAAGGAATTGGGAGTTCACCCCTTGTGTCAGTGTGGCCTCAATGTGAGATACGGAGTTAAAGATCATTTTGGAACTTTAAGATTTAATGACAGCCCTTCTGGGATTCAGACTTGCATGGGGCCTGTAGCCCCTTTGTTTTGGCCAATTTCTCCCTTTTGAAATGGGAACATTTACCCAATGCCTATATTCCCACTGCATATTGGAAATAACTAATTTGTTTTTGATTTTATAGGCTCATAGGCAGAAAAGACTTGTCTTGTGTCAGATGAGACTTGAAACTTGGACTTTTGGGTTAATGCTGAAATGAGTTAAGCCTTTGGGGGACTGTTGGGAAGGCATGATTGTGTTTTAAAATGTGAGAAGGACATGAGATTTGGGAAGGATGGAGTAATATGGGTTGGCTGTGTGTCACCACCCAAATCTAATGTTGAATTGTAATTCCCAATACTGGAGTGGAGAGCCTGTGGGAGGTGATTGGATTACAGGAGTGGATTTCGCCATGCTTTTCTCATGATCATGAGTGAGTTATCACAAGATCTGATGCTTTAAAAATGTGTAGCACTTCCCCACCTCATTCTCTGTCTCTCCTTCTGCCATGTAAAGAAGGTACTTGCTTCCCCTTTACCTTCCACCATGATTGTAACTTTCCTGAGGCTTCCTGTTAAATCTGCAGAACTGTGAGTTAATTAGACCTCTTTTTTTCATATATTACACAGTCTCAGGTAGTTGTTTATAGCAGTGTAAGAATGAACTAATACAGACACCAAACCCCAAACCCAAGAAGGTCAGAGAATACCAAGCAAGTAAATGTTTTCCCCTAAATACACCTAGGCCTATTATATTAAAATTTCAGAAAATTAAAGATAAACAAAAATTTGTGAAAGAAATCAGAGGAATAAAACACTTTATTTATACAGCAGTAAGCATAAGGATTATGCCTGACTGCTCCTCAGAAATCATTCAAACAAGAAGAAAATGGAGAAGATATTTAAACTGTTGAGGCGGAAAAAAAAACCACCAACCTAGATTTCTGTAGACTTAAATTATCCTACGAAAGTAAGCAAAGCTTTTCTCATATAGACAAATGGTAAGAAATTTGTTGCCAGTACACCTGGCTTCGAAAAAATGTTAAAAGAAATTCTTCAGAGAGAAGGAACATGATACTCATCAGAAACTTGGATCTACATAAAGAAGAGGAATAACTAAAGTAAAACTAAAACTTTTATTTTTCTTATTCTCAATTGATCCAAAGGTTGTTCAAAAATAGTAATAGCAACATTTTATTAATGAGGTATGCATATAATATACAATAGGTAGAGGAATATATATTCTTAAGTGTAAGTGAAAGGAATGACAGCAACAATACAAAAGATGGGACAAAGGAATCAGGATTATTTTGTTATTTTAAGGTACTTTTACTACCTGTATATTGGGATAGTGTTATTTGAAAGTGGAATTTGATTAATTGTGTTTTATGCAAATTATAAGACAACCACTACAAAAGTGAAAAAAAACAATAACTGATATGCTAAGAAAGAAAATAAAATGAAATTATTTAACATATTCAATTAAAATCACAAAAGACAGAAAAAGAGTAGAAGAAAAACAGGAACAAAGACGAAAGATGATACATAGAAAACAGTAATAGTTCTAGTTTTTTTTTATTGCATTTTAGGTTTTGGGGTACATGTGAAGAACATGCAAAATTGTTGCATAGGTACACACATGGCAGTGTGATTTGCTGCCTTCCTCCCCATCACCTATATCTGGCATTTCTCCACATGCTATCTCTCCCCAGCTCCCCACCCCCCACTGTCCCTCCCCTATTTCCCCCTCACAGACCCCAGTGTGTGATGCTCCCCTCCCTGTGTCCATGTGTTCTCATTATTCAACACCTACCTATGAGTGAGAACATGTGGTGTTTGATTTTCTGTTCTTGTGTCAGTTTGCTGAGAATGATGGTTTCCAGGTTCATCCATGTCCCTACAAAGGACAGGAACTCATCTTTTTTATGGCTGCATAGTATTCCATGGTGTATA